>PVIH01015397.1:0-49823 GCA_004025045.1 Sigmodon hispidus | reverse complement strand
GGCACTAAAACCATCTGGACCAGGGCTTTTATTTTTGGGGAGGCTTTTAATGACAGCTTCAATTTCCTTAAGGGTTATAGGCCTGTTTAGGTAATTAATCTGATCTTCATTTAATTTTGGTAGATGGTACCTGTCCAGAAAGCTGTCCATTTCTTCTAGGTTTTCCATTTTTGTGGAATACAGATTTTCAAAATATGATCTGATAATTCTTTGTATTTCCTGGGGGTCTGTTGTTATGTCCCCTTTTCACTTCTGATTTTGTTGATTTCAATACTCTGTGTTTTTTGATTAGTTTGGCTAAGGCCTTATCTATCTTGTTGACTTTCTCAAAGAACCAGTTCTTAGATTCGTTGATTCTTTGTATTGTTCTTTTTGCTTTAATTGTATTGATTTAAGCTCTAAGTTTGATTATTTCCTCCTGTCTACTCCTTCTAGGTGAGTTTGCTTCTAATTGTTCTAAGGCTTTCAGCTGAGCTGTTAGGTCTCTAGTGTGGGATTTCTCTTGGTTTTTCATATAGGTATCTAGCACTATGAATTTTCCTCTTAAGATTGCTTTCATTGTGTCCCACATGTTTGGATACATTGTTGATTCATTTTCATTATATTCTAGGAAGACTTTAATTTCTTTCTTAATTTCTTCCTTGACCCAATGATGGTTCAGCTGAGTGATGTTTAGTTTCCATGAGTTGGTATGCTTTCTTTGGGTTTTGAAGTGGTTGAACTCTAACTTTAGGCCCTGGTGGTCCGATATGTTGCAAGGGATTATTTCTTTTTTTTTTTTTTTGTATCTGTTGATAATTGCTTTATGATCAATTATGTGGTCAATTTCGGAGAAAGTCCCATGAGGAGCTAAGAAATATGTATATTCCTTTGCATTTGGGTGGAAGCTTCTGTAGATTTCTATTAAATCCATTTTCTTCATAACCTCTTTTAGACTCCTTATTTCTGTTGAGACTCTGTCTGGTTGATCTGTCCAGGGTTGAAAGTGGGGTATTGAAGTCTCCCACTATTAGGGTGTAAGAATTGATGTGGGATTTCAGCCTCAGCAGTGTTTCTTTTACATAGGTAGGTGCCCTTATATTAGGGGCGTAAATATTTAAGATTGAAATCTCCTCTTGACCAGTTTTTCCTGTGATGAATAAGTAGTGACCATCTTGGTTCCTTTTTATTGCTTTTAGCTTAAAGTCTACTTTGTTAGATATTAGGATTGCAATCCCCGCTTGTTTCTTAGGACCGTTTGATTGGAAAATCTTTTCCCAACCTTTTATTCTAAGCCTGTGTCTGTCTTTGCAGTTGAGGTGTGTTTCTTATAGGCAACAGAAGGATGGCTTCTGTTGTTGTATACATCATGTTAGTGTGTTACATTTTATAGGAGAGTTGACACCACTGATATTAAGGGAAATTAGTTACCATTGATTCATATTTCCTGCCATTCTTGGTGGTAACTTTTTTGTATTTCCTTTCTCTGGGGTATTCTTCTGTGGAATTATTGATTGTTTGTGATTTCGTGTGTGTATCTGGGGTCCTTAGGTTGGAGTTTTTCCTTTAATACTCTCTATAGTGCTGGATTGGTAGATAGATGTTCTTTCAGTCTGACTTTGTCCAGAAATACGTTGTTTACTCCATCTATGGTAATTGATAATTTTGCAGGGTATAGTATTCTAGTATGGCAGCCCTGCTGTTTTAGCATCTGTGTAACTTCTGACCAAGCCCTTCTAGCTTTCATCATTTCCATTGAATACTCAGGCGTTATTCTGATGGGTCTGCCTTTATATGTGAGTTGGCCTTTTTCTTTTGCAGCTCTTAAAATTTTTTCTTTGTTCTGTATGTTTTGTGGCTTGATTATAATGAGACGAGCTGACATTTTTTTGGGGTCATATCTATTTGGTGTTCTGTAAGCTTCTTGTATCTTTATAGGCATTTCCTTGTTCAGGTTGGGGAAGTTTTCTTCTATGATTTTATTGAAAACATTATCTGTGCCTTTGAGCTGGTCGTCTTCTTCTTCTTCTTCTTCTTCTTCTTCTTCTTCTTCTTCTCCTTCTTCTATTCCTATTATTCTCAAGTTAGGTCTTTTCATGGTGTCCCAGATTTCCTGAACATTTTGAGTTATGGCTTTTTTAGTTTTACTATTTTCTTTGGCTGATATATGTATTTGAGCTACTGAGTCTTCCACTTCAGAGATTCTATCTTCCATCTCTTGAACTATGTTTGTTATGCTCTTATCTGTGGTTCCAGCTTTTTTCTTCAGATTTTCTATTTCCATCTTTGTCTCATTTTGTAGCTTTTTTATTGCTTCTATTTCAGCTTTCAGTTCCTGGCATGTTTCTTTCATAGATTTGTTTATCTCTTCCAATTTTTTGTTTTTATTTTCTTCTGTTTCTTTAAGGCTATTTATCATATCTTCTTTGAGAGCTTTGATGATCATCAAAAAGGAATTTTTGGTGTTGCTTCCTTCTGTTTCCTCTTCATTGCTCAGTTCAGGTCTTGTATTTGTAAGATTGCCACTTTCTTCTGGAGTTACCTTGTTGTTCTTTGTATTATTATGTAAATTTTTGCACTGACGTTTGCCCATGGCTTCAGTGTTTCACAATAAGGTGGCTCCTGGTCAATTGTGGCACTCGGGCTTGTATGTCTCCTGTCACCTCTCTGGGTGGGGTCTGAGTCTGTCCTTCAGGGACCCCAGTTGTTATCTGTTCACTCAGATGGTGATGGAGGTGGATACCCATGCAAATTCCCTCAGCAGCAGCTGGGGGGAATATGACAATCAGACTTTATCTGTGCCTGGTACAGAGTGCACTGGGACTTGCTCTGTAGACAGCACCCTGTCATCTGTGTTTTTAATCTTAGCCATTCTGACAGGTTAAAGGTGGTCTCTCAAAATTGTTTTGATTTGCTTTACTCTGATGACTAAAGATGTCAAATACTTTTTCAAGTGCTTTTCAGTCATTTGTAATTCTTTTGCTGAGAATACACTTTATTTCTGAATTCCATTTTTTATCTGTGTTATTCAACACAGTTTTGGGCTCTAGGTTCTTTAGTTCTCTACATATTTTAGAGTTCAGTCCTTTGTCACTTGTAGCATTGGTGAAAATATTTTCCCATTCTGTAGTTGGTTGCTTTGTCTTATTGACAGTGTCCTTGGCTTTACAGAAGCTTCTGAGTTTCAAAAGGTCCCACTTGATTGTTGTTCTTAGTGTCTGGTGATATTTAGAAAGTGGTTACCTGTGCCAATGCATTGGAGGGTATTTCCCACTTTCTTTTCTATCAAGTTAGGTGTGACTGGGTTTATGATGAGGTCTTTGATCCATATGAATTTGAGTTTTGTGCAGAGTGATAGGCTTCAATCTATTTGCATTTTCTACTCACTACCGTCCAGCTATGCCATCATCGTTTGTTAAAGATATCTTTTTTCTATTGAATATTTTGGGACTCTCTGTCAAAGATCAGGTGTTCATAGGTTTTTGGGTTAATGTCTGGATCCTCAATTCTATTCCATTGATCCGCAAGTCTGCATTTATGCTAGTACTAGGCTGTTTTTTTACTGTAGCTCTATAGTATTACTTGAACTTGGGGATAATGCTGCCTCCTGCAGTTCTTTTATTTAGCAAAATTGTTTTGGCAATCTTAACTTTCCTGTTATTACAAATAAAATTGAGGGTTGTTCTTTGTAGATGTGTAAAAATTGTGTTTGTATTTAGATGCGAAGTGCATGAATATACATACATATATATACATATGTATATATATATTGCTTTAGGTAGAATTGGCATTTTTACTATGTTGATTCTACCTATCTAGAAACATGGGAGAACTTTCCATTTTTTGATATCTCCTTCAATTTCTTTCTTCAGTGATTTAAAGTTTTTTTCAGATAGATCTGTTTCTTCTTTGGTTATAGTTAGTCCAAGGTATTTAATGCTATTTGCAGCTCTTATAAAGGGTGATGTTTCCATTATTTCTTTTTCAGCCCTTTTATCGTTAGTGTGTAGGTGGTCTACTGATTTCTTTGAGTTAATCTTGTATCCTGCTATATTGTTAAAGGTGTTTATCAGCTTTAGAAGTTCCTTTGTAGAATTTTGTGGATCACTTATGTATATAATCACATCATCTGCAAATATAGTTTCACTTCTCTTCCAATTTGTATCCCTTAATCTCCTTTTGTTCTCTTATTGGTTTAGCTAAAACTTCAGGAACTATATTGAAAAGATAAGGGAAGAGAGGACAGTCTTGTCCTGATCCTGATTTTAGTGGCATTTCCTGAGTATTTATCCATTTAGTTTGATGTTGGCCATCAGCTTCTTGTAAATTGCATTTATTATATATATATGTTTTTCCTGTATTAGTAATTTCTTCAGGATTTTTATCACAAAAGAGTATTGGATTTTCTCAAAGGCTTTCTCAGCATCTAAGGATATGATCATGTAGCATTTTTCCTTCAGTTTTTTTATATGACAAATGACATTTATGTTTTTTTTTTATTTTATTTTGAACCATCCCTGCTGTTCTTGCCTGCTTGATCATGGTGCATGAAATATTTTATGTGTTGTGGTATACTGTTTGCAAGAATTGTTGAGAATTTTTGCTTCAATATTCATGAGGGGAAATGATCTGTAATTTTCTTCCTGTGTTTTGTCTTTGGGTTTGGCAATTTTTCTTCAGTTTCTATTGAATGAACATTTTGAGAAGTATTGGTAGTAGTTCTTCTTTGAATGTCTGGTAGAATTCTGCACTGAAATCTTCTTGACCTGTTTTTTTTTTTTTTTTTTTTTTTAACCTTGGAGGCTTTAATGAAAGCTTCAGTTTCCTTTAGGGTTATAGGTCTGTTTATGTCTTTAATCTGATCTTGATTTAATTTTGGTAAATGGTACCTGTCCAGAAAGCTGTCCATTTCTTCTAGGTTTTATCTTTTTGTAGAGAATGAATTTTCAAAGTTTGACCTGATAATTCTCTGGATTTCCTGGGGGTATGTTGTTATATCCTACTTTTTATTTCTAATTTCATAGATTTGGATACTCACTGTCTGCTTTTTGGTTAGTTTGGGTAACGAAATAGTTGACTTTCTATAAGAACCAACTCTTTGATTCATTGATTCTTTGTATTGTTTTTTTTTTTCAATTGTATTTATTTCAGCTCTAAGTTTGATTATTAGGTTGGAGTTTTCCCTCTGATGCTTTTTGAAGAGCTGGATTTGTGGATAGGTATTGTTTAACTCTGAATTTGTTGTGAAATATCTTGTTTACTCTATCTATGGTGATTGATAATTTTGCTGAGTATAGTAGTCAAATTTGGTAGTCATGCTCTTTTCGTGTCTGTATAACTTTTGACTTGAACCTTCTTACTTTCATTGTTTCCATTGAATAGTCAGGTTTATTCTAAAGGGTCTATCTTCACAGGTAAGTTGGCCCTTTTATTTTGCAGGTCTTAGAATTATTTCTTTGTTTTATATGTTTTGTGGCTTAATTATTATGTGGTGAGTGAATTTTTAGGGGTCAAACTTATTTGGTGTCCTGTGAGCTATTGTATTTTTATAGGCATTTCCTTCTTTAGGTTGGGAAAGTTGTCTTGTATGATTTTATTGAATACATTATCTTAGCCTTTGAACTAGTATTCTTCTCCTTCTTCTATTCCTACTATTCTTAGGTTATGTCTTTTCATGGTGTCTCAAATATTCTGAATGTTTTGTGTGATGGCTTTTTGTTTTAGTGCTGACTTTGACTGATGTATTTTTTCCACCATTGAGTCTGCCACTCCAGAGATTCTGTCTTCAATCTCTTGTATATTGATTGTTATGCTTGTATTTGTAGTTCCATCTCTTTTCTTCAGATTTTCTAGTTCCATTTTTGCCTCATTTTGTGCCTTTTTTATTGCTTCAATTTAATTTTTTATTTCCTGGAATGTTTTTTGTTTCATTTTTTTGTTTTCCTTTTCTTGGTTTTCTTTCAAGAAACCCTTTCAAGGGTTTCTTCCAATTTTTCATTTGTATTTTTTTCTATTTCTTTAAGGGATTTTTTATATCTTCTTTTAAGACTTCTATAATCTCCATAATTTTTTTTTTGCTGTTGTTTTCTGATGTTTCCTCTTCATTGCTCTGTTCAGGTCTTAGTGTTGTAGAACCACTAGTTTCTTCTGTTGTTGCCTTGTTGTATTTTATATTACTATATGTATTTTTGCCCTGGCATCTGCCCAGGACTTCAATGGTTCACACTTAGTCAGCTCCTAGTCAGTTGTGGCTAGAGGGCTTGTGTGTCTCCTGTCTGTTCTGAGGAAGCAGTCTGCATGATCTCTAACTTTGCTCTGGACATGGGTATGATTTTCAAATGTGTCAGTCTGTCTCTGGAGCCAGGGCCTGTACATGGGAGGTTCCTTCTGTAAGGGGTCAGTGAACAAGTTCTCTCCCAGATAAAGCCAGGGCATGTCTGGTAGCAATAGTCTGAGATCAGAGCCTTGGGTGTGATCCTGGTGCTGTAGAGATATTCTCCAGATGGACAGTCCAGGAGCTGGAATCTGCTCACCTCTGGTTTCACTCTAGACATTCGTCTGAGTTTCAAATGTGTCAGTCCATCTCGATGATGCAGTTTGCCCTCAAATTAAAGTCTTTTAATCCATGGATCTCCCTGGTCCTTCCTTCTCTTCTTTCAATCCCTCCCAGTCAGCCTTCAGCCTCCCACTAAAATCAGGAACAAGACAGAGCTCCCCTCTCTTTCATTATCCATTCAATATAGTTCTCAAAATTTTAGCTTATGCAATAAGAAAACAAATGGAGATTAAGGGGGTACAAATTGGGAAAAAGTCAAACTGTCTCTGTTAGCCAATGATATAATTATATACATGAACAAACCCCAAAATTCTATCAGGAAACTCCTAGAGCTGATAAACACCTTCAGCAATGTAGCAGGATACAAGATTAACTGAAAAAGAAATCAAGAGCCCATCTATACACTAAAGATAAAAGGACTGAAAAAGTAATAAGGAAAACATCACTCTTTAGAATTTCTGCAAATAGCATTAAATACCTTGGAGTAACTATAACCAAAGAAATAACAATTCTGTTTGACAAAAACATTAAATCACTGAATAAAGAAATTAGAATTTCTAATTTCCATATT
Source organism: Sigmodon hispidus (assembly GCA_004025045.1). Taxonomy (NCBI): domain Eukaryota; kingdom Metazoa; phylum Chordata; class Mammalia; order Rodentia; family Cricetidae; genus Sigmodon; species Sigmodon hispidus. The sequence continues at coordinate 42,717 of PVIH01015397.1, read as the reverse complement.
AGAAAATGGAAAGATCTCCTGGACAGGTAGGATCAACATAGAAAAACAGCAATTTTACCAAAAGCAATCTACAGACCTTGAAAGAACAATACTCAACTTCATATGGAATAGTAGGAAAACCAGGAGTAACAAAACAGTCATGCTCAAAAAGAACTTCAGGAAGAATCACCATCACTGAGTTCATACAATAATATCTCATCACAGCAGTAAATAAAACAGCCTAGTACTGGCATAAAAACAGATTTGTGGATCAATGGCATCAAAACAATGATCCCAACATTAACTCACACATCTAAAAACACCTGATTGTTGACAAAAAGGCCAATAATATTTAATGGACAAAGATAGTATCTTCAATAAATGTTGTTGGCATAACTGGCATATGTAGATGAATGCAAATAGATCCAAACCCTGCACAAAATCAAATCCAAAAGGAACAAAGACCTCAACACAAACCCAGCTACAGTGAACTTGATAGAAAAAAAATGTGGGAAATATTCTCCAACATATCGATTGGCATAGGTGACCACTTCCTAAATATAATACCAGTAGCAGAGACACTAAGAACAAAAATCAATAACTGGGACCTCCTGAAACTGAGAAGCTTCTAGAGGCAAAGGACACAGTCAATAAGATAAAATGACACCCTACAGAATGGAAAAGGAGCTTTACCAACAGAGGACTGATCAATAAAATAGATAACAAACTAAAAAAACTAGAGCCTTGAATCCTAAATAACCCACTTAAAAAATGAGGTTCAAATTTAAAGAGAAAATTTGCAACACAAGAATTAAAAATGGCTGAAAGGCACTTAAAAATTGCTCAACTTCTTTTCTTTTCTTTTACTTTGTAAAGAAAAAGAGATTATTTTCCTTTTTTCAAAATAAAGTCACATTTTTCGTCCGTGTATATTATTATTCAAGGTCCCTTCCCCCTCCTACCCCCTCAGGTCACTCTCTCTTCCCCGTATCTCCCCATCTCCTCCACAGCATGGGCAGGAGGTCCCAAGGTCCCAATATTGCTCAGTTCAGCCTCCACTCCCAGCAAATTTAGTTTTCTTCCCCCAACATCAAGATTGAGTCAGGTGTTCCTCTAGGAGAAGTGGGATCCAAGGTGCCAGTCCAAGGTGTTTCAGATCCGAAGCTGTTCAGTGGTTGTGGTTTACAGCTTGGACATGCTTTGCTTTTTATTTTTTGGTTAGAGTCCAGTAATTGGTGAGTATATCCCCTATTTATTTTTCTGTGTTTGTGATACCTCAGTCAGGAGGATATTCTCCAAATCTATCCATTTGCCTACAAATCTTAGAATATCACTTTTTCTTACTGCTGAGTAGTACTCCATTGTGTAGATGTATTACAGTTTGTTAATCCATTCTTCAGTTGAGGGGCATCTAGGTTGTTTCCAGGCTCTTTCTATTACAAATAATGCTGGTATGAACAGAGTTGAGGTAATGCCATTGGAGTGCAAATATGCATCTTTAGGGTATACATCCAGAAGTGGTATTGCTGGATCCTTGGGGAGATTGATTCCCAGTTTTCTGAGAAACTCTCATACTGCATTCCAGAGTGGCTGAAGAAGCTTACACTCCCACCAACAATGGAGGAGTGTTCCCCTTGCTCCACATCCTCTCCAGCATAGGCTGTCACCTGTGTCTTTTATCTTAGTCAATTTGACAGGTGTCAGGTGGTATCTCAAAGTTGTTTTGATTTACATTTCTCTGATGGCTAAAGATGATGAGCACTTTTTCAAGTGCCTTTCAGTTATTTGTAATTGTTCTGCTGAGAATTTTCTTTTCAGTTCTGAACTCCATTTTTCTATTGGGTTATTCATGTTTGGTGCTCTAGATTCTTTAGTTTTTTAAAATATTTCAGAGATCAATCCTCTATCACTTGTAGGGTTGCTGAATATCTTTTCCCATTCTGTAGGCTGTCATTTATCCTATTGACAGTGTCCTTGGCTTTACAGAAGTTTCTCAGTTTCAGGAGATTCCACTTATTGATTGTTAATCTTAGTGGCTGTGCCACTGGTGTTATATTTAAAATGTGGTTGCCTGTGCCAAATTGTAGAAGGATATTTTCCACTTTCTTTTCTATCAAGTTCAGAGTGGCTGTGTTTATGTTGAGGTCTTTGATCCACTTTGATTTGAGTTTTGCTCAGGGTGACAGGCTTGAAAGTATTTGCATTTTTGTATACACTACCATCCAGCTATGCCAACACCATTTGTTAAATATACTATCTTTTTTCCATTGAATGTTTTGGGCCTCTTTGTCAAAGATCAGATGTTCATAGGTTTTTGGGTTAATGCCTGGATCCTCAATTCTATTCCATTGATCCACAAGTCTGTTTTTATGCCAGTCCCAGGCTGTTTTTATTATTGCAGCTCTATAGTATAACTTGAAGTCAGAGATGGTGATACCTCATGAGGTTCTTTTGTTGTGCAAAATTATTTTTTGCCAATCCTGACTTTCCTGTTATTCCAAATGATATTGAGTGTTATTTTTCAACATCTGTAAAATATTGTGTTGGGATTTTGATGGGCAGTGCATTGAATGTAGATTACTTTTGGAAGAATTGTCATTTTTATTATGTTGATCCCACCTATCCAGGAACACGAGAGAGCTTTCCATTTTCTAATATCCTCTTCAATTTCTTTCTTCAGTGATTAAAAATTTTTGTCAATTAGATGTGTTACCTCTTTGTTTATAGTTACTCCAAGGTATTTAATACTCTTTGCATCTGTTATAAAGGATGTTGTTTTCCTTATTTCTTTTTCAGCCCTTTTATCTTTAGTTTATAGAAGGGATATTGATTTCTTGGAGTTAATCTTGTTTCCTGCTACATTGCTGAAGGTGTTTATCTGCTGTGGAAGTTCCTTGGTCAAATTTTGTGGGTCACTTTTGTATATAATCATGTCATCTGCAAATAGAGATAGTTTCACTTTGTGTTCCCTTAATCTACTTTTGTTCTCTTATCGCTTTAGCTAAAACTCTGAGAACTATATTGAATAGATAAGGGGAGAGAGGACATCCTTGTCTAGTTCCTGATTTTAGTGGGATTTCTTTGAGTTTTTCTCCATTAGGTTTGATGTTGTCTGTCTGTGTCTTGCAAATTGCCTGTATTATATTGAGATATTTTCCTGTATGACTCATCCCTCCAGAGCTTTTATCATGAATGAGTGTTGGATTTTGTCAAAGGCTTTTTCAGCATCTAAGGTTATGATTGTATGGTTTTTTTTTCTTTTTGTTTGTTTATATGATGGATTATGTTTATGGTTTTTGTATGTTGAACTATCCCTGCATTTCTGGGATGAATCCTACTTAGTTGTGGTGGATGATATTTTATATATATTGTTGTATACAGTTTGATAGAATTTTGTTGAGAATTTTAGCATCAATATTCATGAGGGAAATTGGTCTGTAATTCTTCTTTGTTTTGTCTTTGAGTGGCTTGGGTATTAGGGTAATTGTGGACTCATAAAAAGAATTTGGTACTATTCTTTCAGTTTCTACTGAGTGAAATAGTTTGAGGAATAATGGCAGTAATTCTTCTTTGAATGTCTGGTAGAATTCTGCACTGAAACCATCTGGACCTGGGCTTTTCTTTGTGGGGGTGTGAGGCTTTTAATGACAGCTTCAATTTCCTTTAGGGTTATAGGTCTGTTTAGGTATTTAATCAGGTCTTCATTTAATCTTGGTAAATGATACCTGTCCAAAAAGCTGTCTATTTCTTCTTGGTTTTCCATTTTTTTTTTTGGAATATAGATTTTCAAAGTATGATCTAATAATTCTCTGGATTTCTTGTGGGGCTTTTGTTATGTCCTCCTTTTCATTTTTGATTTTGTTGATTTGGATACTCTCTCTCCGATTTTTAATTAGTTTGGAAAAGGGCTTATCTATCTTGTTGACTTTCTCAAAGAACCAAATCTTTCATTCTTTGATTATTTGTATTGTTCTTTTTGTTTCATTTGTATTGATTTCAGCTCTAAGTTTGATTATTTCCTGCCATCTACTCCTTCTCGGTAAGTTTGCTTCTAACTGTTGTAAGGCTTTCAGCTGAGGTGTTAGTTCTCTAGTGTGGGATTTCTCTAGTTTTTTCTTATAGGCTTCTAGTGCTATGAATTTTCTTCTTAGACTGCTTTAATTGTGTTCCACACAATTAGATATATTGTGGATATATTTTGGTTAAATTCTAGGAAGACTTTGATTTCTTTCTTAATTTCTGCTTTGACCAGGAGGTGGTTCAACTGAGTGATGTTTAGTTTCCATGAGTTGGTAGACTTTCTGTGATTTTTGATGTGGTTAAACTTTAATTCTAGGCCCTTGTGGTCCAATATGATACATTTTGTATATGTTGATATTTTCTTTATGACCAATTATGTGGTCAATTTTAGTGAAATTTCCATGTGAAGCTGAGAAATATGTATATTCTTTTTTATTTGGGTGGAAGCTTCTGTAAATATCTAATAAATCCATTTGCATCATAGCTTCTGTTAGACTCCTTATTTCTCTATTAGTCTCTGGATTGGTAGATAGGTATTGTTTTAATCTGATTTTGTCATGAAATAACTTGTTTACTCCATCTATGGTGATTGATAATTTTGCTGGGTATAGTATTCTAGGTTGGCAGCCTTGCTCTTTTAGTGAGTGCATAATATCTGACCAAGCCCTTCTAGGTTTCATCGTTTCTATTGAATAGTCAGGTGTTTTCCTGATGTGTCTTCTTTTATAAGTAAGTTGGCCCTTTTCTTTTGCAGCTCTTAAAATATTTTCTTTGTTCTGTATGTTTTGTGGCTTGATTATTATGTGGCACACTGACATTTTTGGGGGGGTCATATCTATTTGGTGTTCTGTAAGCTCTTTGTATCTTTATAGACATTTCCTTCTTCGAGTTAGGACAGTTTTCTTCTGTGATTTTTTTTGAATACATTATCTATGCCTTTGAGCTAGTATTCTCCTTTTTTCTTCTTATTATTCTATAGTTAGGTCTTTTCATGGTGTCCCAGATTTCCTTAAAATTTTGTGTTATGGCTTTTTTGGTTTTAGTATTTTCTTTGACTGGTGTATCTATTTCAGCTACTGAGTCTTCCACTTCAGTAATTTTCTCTCCTAACTCATGGATTCTGTTGGTTATGCTTGTATCTGTAGTTCCAGTTCTTTTCTTCAGGTTTTTCTATTTCCATCTTTGCTTCATTTTGTACTTTTTTTTTTATTGCTTCTATTTCAGTTTTTAGTTCCTTGAATGTGCCTTTCCCTTTATGGTTTACCTTTTCTTAGTTTTCTTTCAAGAATTTGCTCATCTCTTCCAATTTTTCATTTGTATTTTTTTCTATTTCTTTATGGGAATTTTTTATATTTTCTTTGAAGGCTTCAATGATCTTCATAAAGATGTTTTTGGTGTTGTTTCCTTCTGCTTCCTCTTCATTGCTCTTTTCGGCTTTTGAAGTTGTAGAATCATATGTTTCTTCTGGAGTTGCCTTGTTGTTCTTTATATTATTATATATATTTTTGCACTGGTGTCTGCCCATGACTTTAGTGGTTCACGATTTGGTGGCTCCTATTCAGTTGTGGCAAGAGGGCTTGTGTGTCTCCTGTCTCCTCTGAGCAAGGGTTCTGCTCAATCTCTGATTCTGCTCTGGGCAGGTGTCTAAATTTCAAGGCTTCAGTCCTTCTCTGATGAGGCAGTTTGCCCTGGAGTTGAGGCCGGCTGTGCAATGTCCTCTCTTTCAGATGTTGCTGGAGGAGCCCCTCATAGCCAATCCCTAGTCCTGTCTGCTAAGTACTGTCTGGGGTCAAGCACCATAGACCAATCCTTCTCCTGGAACACAACTTTCTGGGTGGGGAATCAGGTGCATTGCCTGTTCCCCTCACCTCACCTCTGGATTGAGTCTGAAATTCAAAGTCCTCAGTCTTTCTCTGCTGATGCAGTTGGAGGTGTGGCTGGCCATGCAAAGTTTCCTCTTTTAAAAGTGACTGAAGGAGCTCCCCACAGCCAAACTCTGGTCTTGTCTGCTAAGAGATTTATTTAGGTCATAATTCTAATGACTGACGTTGACATTCTAACAAACCTCTTTCAATAATGAAGGAAAACTTCCCCCATCACATTAGTTCCTTCCAAGAAATAATATTCAGCTACCCTACTGATTTATTTCCCACTAAAATGCACCTTTTAAAAGTCTTGTTATTTTCTACATCACCATATAGAAGACCAAGCCTCTAACACATGAATACTTGGGACTTATACTTAAACCATATCAAAGAGCCATAATAGTACTTATTTGAGTTGGGAAGCTCCATTTTCAACATCTTTAGCCATCAGAAAAATGCAAATCAAAACAACTTTGAGATACCACCTTATGTGTTTCAGAATGGCTAAGATGAAAAACACAGATGATAGTCTATAGTAGAGATGTTGTGGATCAAGGGGAACATTCCTTCATTGTTGATGTGAGTGTGAACTTGTACAGCTACTCTGGAATGCCATGAGACGTCCTCAGAAAACTGGTAATCAATCTCCCCAAGGATCCAGCAATATAATTATTGGGCATGTATGCAAAAGTTGCATATTCTTATCCAAAAGGAATTAGTTCAATTATGTACATAGCAGCATTATTTGTAACAGCATGATCCTGGAAACAACCTAGATGCTCCTCAATTGAGGAATGAATTGACAAACTGGTACATCTACACAGTCAAGTTCTACTCAGTAGAAAAAAGAACCCCAAAACCAACATCCTAAAATTTGCAGGCAAATGGATGGATTTGGAGAATATCTTCCTGAGTGAGGAATTATAAGCCCAGAGAGATAATTATGAGTTGCACTCACTCATAAGTGAATATTAGACAAAAAGCAAAGAATACCCAAGCTGCAAACCACAACCTATGAACAGATTGTGATCAGAATGTACTTAAGAGAGATTTCCAGGGATTCCTAAAGAAAGAGAAAACAAAGAAGATCTCCTTAAAAAATTTGAATCATAATGGGTAACAACTAAGATGATGCTGGAAATAAAAATAAGAGATGGATATGGTAGAGTGTGAAGAGGAACAAAGAGGGAGAAAAAAGGTAATCATTTTGAGAAAAGAAGCCAATGTAGGGTTGGTTAGACACCAGTTGATGGGAAATCCTTGAAGAACTCACAGGATGTCCCTGTCTTGGTCTTCAACCAATAGTGGAGGTGGTGCCTAAACAGGACTTCCCCTATAATCAAATGAATAACCACCCTAAATGTCATCACAGATCCTACATCCAACAATGAATACAGGTGGAGGCAGAGATACATAAATGAGCACTGGGATGAGATTCTGGTCCAGCTGGAGACATAAGGAGAACGTCTGTATGAGCAAGGGGCTAGGGATTATGAGGATGAATCCCACAATGATAGCTAGCTTGAGCGCTGGGGAGCTTGCTAAATCAAGGATCAGTTGTAGAAGATTTCCTGGGCCATTCAGGTCAGAAGCTTGGACCTGGCCCGCCACAGCTTTTTACCCCAAAGTAATGAATCAGACGCTTATATTAACTTCATGCTGTTTAGGCCATGTCTCAAGCACATTACTATCTAGCTCTTTCATCTTAACTCAACCCATTTCTAGTAATCTACCTGCCCCGTGTCCCAGCCTGTGGCTCACCTGGATTCTTTATATGTCTTATCTTTGGGGGTTGGATGGAGACTGACTAACTCCACCCTCCTTCTACCTGTCTGTTCTCTGATCCTCCACCCACTTCTAGGTGCTCCATATAGAACAAAACAGCTCCTTTGTTTACAGCATACAGAGAACATTTCAACAAAAGGATAGATACTGGGGAACCACTGGATAAGGAGTTAGCCCTCTAAGGATAGGCAGTTTTGGTTGGCTTGGGAAGTATGTGGAGTCTCAAGTGGTGTGATCAGGCTGTGTTCCTATGCATGGACTGGCACCTTGGCGCCCAGTCCCTGCAGAGGAGCACCTAACCCAGTCTTGATCTTGGGATGAAGAAATCAGACTTACCTGGAGTGGATGTGCCATGCTGAGCTGACCCACCTGGGACTTCTTGCCCTTGGGGAGGGGATTAGGGATGGGGTGGGAGAGGTTGAAAGTGGACTGGGAAGTTTGGGAGGAGGAAGGGGTGGATGAGGAGAGGACACATGGAAAAAAACACCTTTTAAAAAAGTAAATAGTTAAAAAAGAAATCCAAGAAAAAATAAAATCCATTCTTCAGTGGATAGGCATCTAAGTTTTTCCAGGTTTTGGCTATTAAGAATGATGCTGCTATGTATATAGTTGAGCACATGCCTTTTTAGTAATAATGTGCATCTTTGGATACAGTCCCAAAAGTAATATCCTTGTATCATTAAATAGATTTATTCTCAGTTTCCTGAGAAATCCCCATACTGATTTCCAAAGTGGCTGTACAAGACAACATTCACACTTTAAATAGAGTCTTCCTCTTACTCATATCCCCTCCAACATAGACTATAACCATGTGTTTCCACTTATCCATTCTGACAGATGTAAGAGGGTATCTCAAAGTTGTTATGATTTATATTTCCCTGATGGATATGGGAATTCGTATAGTTCTTTATGTGTCTTGGGCCATTTGAGATTCTTTTGTTGAAAATTTTGTTCAGATCTCTAGCCCACTTTTTAATTGGAATATTTGATTTTTGATCTCTAGTTTCTTGAATTATTTATATATTTTAGAGATCAGCCATTGGTCAGATGCGGGATTGTGGGAAACTTTTTCCCATTCTGTAGGCTGTCATTTTGTCTTATTGACTGTGTCTTTTGCCTTACAGAAGCCTCTCAGATTCAGTAATCAAAGCTGCTCAATAAAAAAGCTTTAGGAGGCATTGCCATCCCTGACTTTAACCTCTAGTACAGAGCTACAGTAATAAAAGTAACTTGTATTGGTATAAAAACAGACATGCAAATTAAAGGATTTGAATTGAAGACACTGGCATTATTTCACATACCTCTGAACACCTGAGTTTTACAAAGAAGCCAAAAATATAAAATATAAAAGAGAGGATCTTCAACAAATACTGCTGGCATAACTTAATGATGGAATGTAGAACAATGTAAATAGATATTTATCACCCTGTACAAATCCAAGTTCAAGTGATCAACAACGTCAGCATAAATCCAGTTACACTGAATCTAACAGAAATGAAAATGGGAAATAGCTTTGAAAGCATTGGCATAAGATGCCATTTCATAAATATAATAGTAGTAGCAAACACACTGAGATTAAAAGTTAATAACTAGGACCTCCTGATACATAATGTTCTATAGAAAACTGTAAGGGATATCACATAAAAGAGTAATCAAAAACATTATATATTATAACAAGTTACAGTTGGCTAAAAATAATAATAAGCTAAGATATGTTATTGGGCATAAGGTTTACTATAGATAACAACAATGTATTATGACTTTGGAAAGACTAGAAGAAATAAAAATAAAAATATAGTAGGAAGGATTTTGAAAGTCTTTGTCACAAAGAAATAATAGTGCTTGAGAAGACAGGCATTCTTTTGTTTTTTTTTTCTTTCCTTCTTTATTTTGTATTTATCAAAAAAAAAAAACAGTAAAAAGAATTTAAAATGCGGAAGAGTTAACAATAACTATACAGAGGATAAGAATCATAAGCATGGCTTATCAGGCATTCTTAACCTAACTCAAACTTTTACAATAGATATTAAGTATAGAAACTCTTCATGGTACCACATTAACATATATAACTTTTGCACTTTTAATTATCCACTAAAATGGAACTTTAATATCTAAGTTTTTTCCCCAAGGCTGGTTAATTGCTTTTTCCTTAAGAAGAAATGTTGAACATCTTCAGACATGCTCTAGGGGAACTCTCCAGAGCTATCTGAGTTTCTATAATTCTCTCTACATCTAATGCACTAGTTTCTGAAATCCAAATGTGGCACACTGGGGTACACATTGGATGTCATTTTCCATTATATGCTGTATTTTCTGAATGTACAGTCATCATTAAGACATTGTTAATGGCTAATTGTTAACACTTCTGACTAATCTTAAGACCAGTAATGGTCCTTGAAGCAAACCTAAGGAAAACATTCAAACCTGGCAAATTCTTCACAGGCTTCCTTATACACTTCTGTGTTTTATATACAGCCACAACCTATGAACTATGGGAGAGAAGTAATCTTGCCTGGTTTTCCTGTAGTACGTATTCCTATTAAAGAGGTAAGTGACTTTTCCCAGGGAAGAGGAGTAATGACTGGTGAATTCAGAACTTGGTCTGAGCAGAAGTCCTGTCCTCTTCTCTTGCTTTAGACAAGATTGAAATATTGCTCATCTTATATGAGCAAGCTCCTGGAAAAGGATTTGTAAAGTGTTACACAGCAGATCTTTAAGATCTGAGAGTGAACATTTTATATAAAACATGTTTCTACTAAATACTGGCTATCTATATTTCATTAACATCTTAGTGAGAAATGTAATTCTTTTAAAAAAATTGGACTATCTAATATTAGTATGAGTTACTTCAAAACACTTGTTTAAAATACATTGGAGGGCTAAAACAGTTTAAAGGCTAAGGGTTATTCTTCTAAAACTAGTTTTGAAATGCTGAAGTGTAGGTATAGTTGCCCAAATACTATATGAGATTTAGTGATTCATATAATAATTTGTTCTCAGAAAAAATATAGAATGTAATTTGGTTGATGTAACTTAATTTTATCCACCATATGTTTGATGTTCTTGAAGATTAAAAAACAATTAAAGAACACAATCCCAGAAGATGAAATAATCTTTCTGTACACTGATGAAGAATTAGAAACAAATATTTTCTCAACCAAATTTTCACCCTCATGCCAGGATGAAAATTAGAATTAGAAACAAATATTTTCTCAACCAAATTTTCACCCTCATGCCATCCTTCGTTGATGGATGAAGTCTCACCTCTTACATTGTGAGTGTTTTTCATATGGCTTACAAAAGTTCAGATTAACATGTAAATTCTAGATATTAATTTTTAATACAAATAAAGTAAGAAGACTTTTTAAATTCTTTTTTGAGAATAAAACATATTTTATTGAAAGGATTATATACAAATATATAAATAATATATAAACTTAACACTGTGATAATACAAATTGCAATTTGATTTCCTTTGAATTTTTAATAGTGTTCATTTGTCAATCATTGCATTATTAAAAACAAGGAAATCCTACACTGCACATGTGATTATAAGAACACCAAGTCTATGATATTAAACAAATCACATAAAATGGGAACTTGGGCTCCTGGGATTTTCTGCTTTGTGAGATGATATCCTGAGAAAATTAAAACTAAAAATTAATGAAAGATGAATGTATTATCTAAAATTATGGATTATAAGAATGAATCTTTTGAAAAGAATGGTTGATGTGAGAGTGCATGACCAGTATTAATATTCTTAGAGTAAAACCAGACAGATTTATGAGAAGACATAGGCAATTTCAGGTGCCCAAATGTATAAAGGACAATTTGGAGAGAGAATTTTCAATACTTAAATTTCCTCAGAACTTAAGTCTTGTATTCTATTATCACATGCTATTCACAGCATGATTAGTATCTGAAAACATGCTTAATAACCAGCATTGCTTTGCCTTTGATACATGATTTTATTTTCCTAATAATACCCCCAAGTAGGCCTCATTACAGTCTTTATTTTGCAGATGGTTTAGAAGAGCTAGGTGCTTTCTAGGTAGTCAGTGGATGATAGCATATGTATCTCTTTCAAGAACTTGAGCTCTCTGTGTTTTAGTTAATAGTAATTCTTCATTGCAAGCTGATTCTGAGAATTAAAAAAATCTTTCTACATACCTGTAAGGTCAACTAACTTATTATGTATTGAATTTAACAATATCAACTCAAGATAAAGCCTTTCTTTAGTTCATGCTTCTGGATACTTTCTTATCGAAGTATCTATATTTGCTGTATTAAAATACTGAGGATGTCTGTGCTAATGCAATTAAAATTCAATTCAAGCCAATTACCACATTTAGAACCTATTAGTATTCTAATGAAACATTTCACAGTTTGGTAGTGTTCACTTGCTTGATCTTTAAGGAGACCAACTATATAGTGAATAAATGAAATTAACTTAAATAGTGGCACTAAGTTCACTGGGATTAAACAAAAAAAATCAGTTATTAATTATAATTAAGTTAAGTTAAATAATTTTAAATCATAAGCTTGCAATGGATGAAAATTTTACTTGGATTCAAAAAAGATACTGGTAATTTTATTGTTTAAATATGCAGAAAATTTTTCTTATGCTTCACATTTTAGATAGCTGTAACAATATCTCAAAGTCATTATATTTTTGATAGAGAACAAGCTGTTTCTATCATAGCTATTGGCAGGAAAGAACAGTTGTGTTAATTTTACAAAGCCGAAGAAAAGTGAGCTGGCATATAGATACATTAAGTTTAATCATTTTTAAACAATTAAGTGAATTTTTTTTGATAGAAAATAAAGATTCCAGTTTCTCAATTCTATTTTTTAAAGTTGTTATAAAAATTAATTCTACATGTGTGGGTGCTTTTCCTACATGTATGTCTGTGCACAATGTGTGACTCATGTCTGTGATGGCCAGATGATTGTGTCAAATCCCCAGGTAATGTTAAAGATAGTTGTGAGCCGCCATGTAGGTGCTGAGCCCTTTGGAATATAAAGCCGGTGCTTATAACTGCTGAACCATTTCTCCAGCCCCTTATTAGTCTCTTTTTAAACTGTTTAGGGCCTTCTGTTGATTAACAGTTAATACTGATGGCGAATAAGACAGAAATGACATGGTTCATCCTCCTGGGACTCACCAGTGACCCACACCTGCAGCTTCCCCTCTTCATCATCTTCCTTCTCATCTATATCATCACCCTGGTGGGGAACCTGGGGATGTTCCTATTGATTCTCCTTGACTCTCGGCTTCACACTCCCATGTACATTTTTCTCAGTAACCTGTCCTTAGTGGACTTTTGTTACTCTTCAACAGTCACTCCAAAGGTCATAGCTGGATTCTTTTCAGTAAACAAGATTATGTCCTACAATGCTTGTGCCTCTCAGATGTTCTTTTTTGCAACCTTTGCCAATGTGGAGAACTACCTTTTGGTCTCAATGGCCTATGATCGTTATGCAGCAGTATGTAAACCCCTGCACTATGCCACTACCATGACAACAAGTGTGTGTTCACGTCTAGTCATTGGCTGTTATCTCTGTGGTATCTTGAATGCTTCCATCTATATTGTGAATGCATTAAGCCTTTCCTTCTGTGAGTTCAACGTGGTTCATCATTTTTTCTGTGACATTCCAGCAGTCATGATTGTATCTTGCTCAGATAGACATATCAATGAGTTTGTTCTTATTTATGTAGCCAGCTTCAATATCTTTTTTGCTCTTTTACTTATATTGATATCCTACACATTCATTTTTATCAATATACTAAAGATGAACTCAGTTGCAGGATACCAAAAGGCTCTCTCTACTTGTGCCTCCCACTTCACAGCTGTCTCCATTTTCTATGGAACAGTTATATTCATGTACTTGCAGCCAAGCTCCAGTCACTCCATGGACAATGACAAAATCGCATCTATCTTCTACACAATGGTCATTCCTATGTTGAACCCTCTGGTATACAGCCTAAGAAATAAAGAGGTGAAGAGTGCATTCATAAAGATTATATTGAGGTCAAAATAATGTTACAGCTTTCCATTTTAACTGTTTGGGATGCAAGCTATCTAGAATAATTTCTCTCATCTTAACATTATACTGAATCACTGTTTCCCATGCTACACTGAATTCACGAATTTGAAATGACATCTTCACCTCTGCAATAGTGTGCTGTCTAGATTTGTCAAAAAGACAACCCTTGTTCAGAAAAGTAAAACCTGAGTATATTGTTTATGCTAAATTTAGGATAGCTTGTGAAAAGGTTAAATAACTATGTTAACATATTAAATCATTTTTATAAAACATTTTTCTGTCACATCAATAAAAGTCTATGAATAGTGGTCCATCATGAAGTCAGTTAAAGAAAATACACACTCATAGTTTCTTGTGAACACCTACAAATGGTATCACAAAATGTACAGAAAAAAATGTAAGGTGGATTTGTATTATAGGCCTATGTTTGTGTTTATTTATTTGTGTTTATTTCATAGGGATATCTTAAGGAACACAGCAAAAATTTAATGTTTATGTTGTGACTAAAATAAGAGGCTGCATTTTAAAAGTGTTATTTGAAACAAGCAGACTTATTTAAAAAATACCAATCCTCCTTCTCATCTATTACATGCAAAACTCATCCTAATAAACTTGAAAGTCATGGAACAAAGAGATACCTCTTTTAAATTAGTTATTGAGTGATAGTAATCTATCCTTTACTCTTCTATACACTCTCATTTTCTCTATCTCCAAGAATACACTAATTATATTTTTCTCTTCATTATCATGTATTTGAGTTTAAGTTGAATCATTTGGTTTCATTTTTTGGCTGTTTATCATAGAGCTGGTTTATTAAAGATCTTACTATCTTTTCTAATCTTTAGAATTTATAGCAAACTTGTTGCTTAACTTAGTACTACTTAAGTTATGGTTGTTGAAAGAAAACCTACAGCCTCCAGTTCACTAAACCAGTATAATCCTTAATAATACACACAAATTTGTCTCAAGCCCAAAGGTAATTATACAAACCTATTTGATAATTACCCAAAGAAAACATACAAGATGCTTAAGAGGTCAAATATCCTGTGTCGCTAAATAGTGTGGTTCTTAAAAAAATGTTGAGTTACAAAAATCTCAGTGCTGGTTTAAAATACTGCCTCAATAATTTTTGGTTACAGAGTCCATGGAGGCTCTTAAAACAATATAGATGCTTGTCTTTCCTTTTGTTTACTCAGTGTAAATAGTTGATAAGGACTTATAGCTGAAGGAATTATTTATGCTTGTTGGAATATATAAAGAAATTAGTTTGAACTGAGCTCCCACAGCCCTAGATGGTGCCAGAAAGTTCTGTGCAGGAGATTGATTCAGAGAAGATTGTTTTTACCAGCAGTGTCCTCTATGAATAACAATACCAACCATCCAGGAAAGACATGCTATTATAAAATAGATTGTTATGGTGATAACTAACAGCCCACTGGAGTTGAAGCCTTCTGTAAGAGGGAAGTCATGGAAGATACAAGAAAAAAAAAAACAAAAACAAAAACAAAAAAAAAAACGACTGAAGAGATCTTATGCTCTGTGGTTATTGGGTTACAAATGTTGTTTTGCTAAAGTGATATGGTGCCAAATTACTTAATAAATATTTATGTTTACATGAGTATAAAAATACTATATCTCAGCCTTAACCATAGAAAAATGCTACTCGGAGCATTAATCAGAGAATTATCTTTTTGCATTTTTTTTTGCTATGAATAATGATTAATAAGGAGACTCGGAGCTACTCAAGAATAAATGACACTGAGTTTTCAGCACTAAAAAATGCATTTGTGTGACTCACTCAAGGCTTAGAGAACATCACAGAGGAGGAGAAAGGATGTGAGTGCCAGAAATGAGTGAGAAACATTGCAAAATATCTTCATAGTTGCACAAAATCACTACAATTAGGATCTTACAACAGCTGCTGCTTTCTTAACTTTCTTGCATTGAATTGGGCCTGTCAAAGTCAGTGTGGCTAAAGGAGGGGTACCTAGAAGTCTATACTTCCCTTAACTATTGGCCACGGCTAGATTCTGGGGGAAAGACAATCATATTCTTCAGTTGTAAACACACTGATGAGTCCACCAGGTAGCAATGGATAGTTCTAAAGCTAAGGCTGAATACAAAGTCATTTTTAAAGTCATGAATGAAAGAAAGGGACTTTTTATGGGGCAGAAGGTGAAAGAAGACAAGTTAGTATAGGGTGAGAGTATTAAGACTGCATAACATACAATAATGAGAGTGTTAAGGAACAAATTCAATAAAACATAGTGGGATAAAAATCTCATTTATCAGTTAAATCTTTAATTAAAAAATATAATAACACTTTTGGTCCCATCAGGCAAATTAATTGTCTCTTCTCTAGGAAAAGTAGATGGCAATTCTTCAAATATTCTCTTGGGGAAATCTCCAGAGCTCACCAATCTATATAATTCTCTTAAGTTTCTTTGCACTGGATCTAAATCCCAACCTGACTCCAAATTACATTGTTTAGAAAGGATATCCAGGGCATGACTTACTGGGCATTATTAACCATCTTAGTGATATTCATTATGAATACAAAATGCCTTCTACTTACCTGAAGACTTGATGGGAATTTTTAGCCAGTATCAAAGAAATTTCCAATTATAAAGATGATATTGATGGATTTTCTACTATATATATTGGTTGTGTAAAATAATAAATTTCTATATGTAAATAATGAATATTGCTCACATTCACTGCTAAGTGATTTATTTTTGAATTATACATTATTTGTATGATTGCATTCTGCTCATTATTTACACAAATGCTGTGTTGTATAATAGAAGTAACTGTATGGGACCTATTTTATCAATAAGGAGGAGGTAAGTTATTCTTCCCAGAGCAATAAAATCCAAAGAATTCATGTAGTTTTAAAACTTGATCTATGCTTGTGTCCTTTCTGCCAATTTTCTTTGTATTATAGAAGTTGTGGAACCTATAAAAGAATATTGGTAATTTTCTATGGTGGGTTTTTATGACTTCAGTATTATTCTCTATTGCATGTCTTTTTGATGAGTTTTGCTTCTACATTATGTATGCACTTAAATGAGACAGTAGATTCATATAAAATCCATAGATTACCTGCATCTAATATGAGTTATATAAAAACCAAATGAGACGTTCAAAAATATTTTTTAAAAAATAATACTGAGGTGGTAGTGGGCTATGAATGCCATGGTGTATATCATGGAGACTGTATTAGTTTATTTTATAAATCATGCTTCTTTCCCCCATTCAATACAGGCAAATTGACCAATAGTTTTGTGCTAGATATAACCTTTCATGTTATTACTGGAAGTTACAACAGATAAAAATCAGAAAGTTGGAAATAAACTTCACTAAACTTTAAATAATCTTAATTAATTATAAATTGATCAACTCTTTGCTTCCTCTCATAGCTGTTTTTATTTAATGGTTACTCTTGGAAAGTTGATTAAGTTCTTAAATCTGAGTCCTTACTATAGTTTCTGCATAACTTCTCAAATTGTAAGTTTCATTACCAATGTATATTTCTATTTAACACACATATACATACATACATACATACATACATACATACACACACAAATATAAACAACTCTTTCACTACTGTTTGTAGCAAGTGCTGAGAGTGATTATGTGTGTTAAAATTGGTAACCATGATATCTTCAATTGTAGGTTTGTAGTTGAACTTAACAAAGATTGATAAGAAAGAGAGTAGACAATACTAGATAACTTTGGGTGGATGTCCTATCAGGATTTTCAAAGAAGAAAGAATATTTGAAATAATATTTGCTGTACAAGAATAGATTCAAATACTTTTTAAAAAAAATATGAAGTTTTTGAATAATAAGAACTGTGGCAAGGACAGATCTGTGAATAGACTATTTTACAGTACTAATAAGATAAAGAATAAATTTTTCAGAAGTCATGGGTCTTACCAAACTGAAATACTAACTTTAATCAAAAAGTAACAATAGTCTAGAAAATGTAGAAAGACAATATTATTCATTGAGTAAAAAAAAGAGAAACTCTAGTGAGCTTAGAAAAGATCACTGACTAGACTGTGGGAGAAAAGACAAAATGGGGGGAAGTTCTTCAACACGGACAAGTGAATCAATTCAGTATTCATCAATTCAAGTTGAATTTTTTGACTGTGTTTATTCTGTGAACAAAAAGTAATATTCCAGGGAATTAAGCTACTGTCACTTTTACAATTGCTCCAATATTGACCTTTTCCAGTTATCAAAATACTGTCTCTGCCAAATTGTATTTTTAGGCTAAACTCATTCTCATAACTTCAACAATCATTCCAAAACCACCTTGTGTGAGAATTAAAACCTTAATCAATTCAGAAGTTTATGATTTAACTATGAATTTTGAACATGTACAGATGTTGGTGATGGTGAAAATCTGTTCGAAGATGAATGAGATGTCATCAAGAAATTAAGAACTTCTTTTTTTTTGTCTAGTTTTTCTTATAAAACTATTTTATGTGCCCCAGGCTTGTCTAAATAAGAATTTTTAAATTTATTAAGGACAAATTTGTTTATAAGAGAAGAATCATTTTCATCTGAATTTTTGGGTATCTTATTTTTTACAGTGAGAGGAAACAGTATTGTGAGAGATATAAATTACTACTTGGTCAATCGCTTTATTAGTTTACTGTGAAAATATGAATACTATGTTTGAGAATTTCAACAAATGAGAAATTATAAATTTAGGTGATTGGATTTAATATAAGTTCACTTAAGACAAAAAATAAGCAGACACATAGAATCATGTAAAGGTTGGTATTAGTCCTAACCAGAAAATGTCAATTAATAAATTACTCAACATCTTGCATCTTATAATTTATACAAAAGTGGCAAACAATGTATTTTGCATGTTCCAATTAGAATGCAGTAAACACACATTAAAAGTGTCCATAACAGTGCTTAGGGAGATGAGCAATATGGAAATATCAATTGGTCTGAGTTCAGGAAAGATTACTTGGCAGAGGATTAAAACAATACATTTTTATTAAATTATTAATTTTCTACAACCAGTTTATAAAAAGTTTTAAAATTCTATACATTATTTGTTAGGATTCTACACTTCAAAGAATAAATGACACTGTAATTAGTGTACTCACTTCATTCTGAAGCCCAGGCTTCCTTTGAAGAAGTTCAAGGCACAAATCATATATCAGTGGTTTCTAGACATAATTTACACTTGTCATACAATTTTCTTTTGCTGTTTTCCCTCTTGTTCTTATTGTCACAGAACATCCAGTAATCTCAAATAACCTGGATGGAGAATGCAACAGAAGTGTCATACTTCCTCCTGCTGGGACTCACCAATGATCCAGGTCTGCAGCTTCCCCTCTTCATCACCTTCCTCCTCATCTATATCACCACCCTGGTGGGGAACTTAGGGATGATCCTGGTGATTATCATGGACTCTCAGCTTCACACGCCTATGTATTATTTTTTAGGTAACTTGTCTTTGGTAGATTTTTGTTATTCTTCAGCTGTCACTCCAACAGTCATGGCTGGACTGCTTATAGCAAACAACGTCATGTTCTACAATGACTGCGCTACACAGATGTTTTGTTTCACTGCCTTTGCTAGTGTAGAAAACTACCTGTTAGCCTCAATGGCATATGATCGCTATGTAGCAGTGTGTAAGCCTCTACGCTATGCCACCACCATCACTACAAGTGTGTGTGCATGGATGGTGATAGGCTGCTATGTCCTAGGTTTTATAAATGCTTCCATCTATACTGGAGATGCATTCAGTCTCTCCTTTTGTGGGCCTAGTGTGGTCCATCATTTTTTTTGTGATATTCCTGCAGTCATGGTTCTTTCTTGCTCTGATAGGCACATCAATGAGCTTCTTCTTGTTTATGTAGTAAGCTTCAATATCTTTTTTGCTATCATAATTATCTGGTTAACTTACTTATTCATTTTTATTACCATCTTAAGAATGCGCACAGCAGCAGGACATCGCAAGGCTATTTCCACCTGTGCCTCCCATTTTATTGCAGTGTCTATTTTCTATGGGACTGTTATCTTTATGTATTTACAGCCCAGCTCTAGTCACTCCATGGACACAGACAAAATTGCATCTGTGTTCTACACCATGGTCATTCCCATGCTGAATCCTTTGGTCTACAGTCTGAGGAACAAGGAGGTCAAGAGTTCATTATTAAAGCTAAAGAGTAAATTCACTTTTTGGAGGTAAAGTAATCTTTAGGATTTTTTTAATTTTACACTATTTGGGAAGACCAATCATGGATTTAATCTTCTCAGACCTTCTCTAAGTATTGAGTTGCATTTTATGTTCACTCTGAAGTCCTCAAGGTGATATTTTTGTATATACAATGCCTGATGCTTGATGTCTGTTAAAATAGAACACACTAGAAAAAAAATAGATAACTGAACTAGAATAGATAAAATTTCTGGATGTCAAGATCCTCCAAACCATTAGTAAAAACTGCTGTAGTCACTTCTTTTCCTCATTTATTATGTTAATAAAAATGAGAGTAAAACAAGTCCACGAAATGTATAAAATTATATAGGTCTTTCATGATGACAGATACACAGGGACATTCTAATTTTTTTTTATGTTAAATATAATAACTCTAGAAGTTATTTTATGTGTTGGTTTGATTGTATGCCTGTATGCCCAGATAAACAACATGACACTTTTCTGTAAGAGTATCCTCCAAAAAATTTAATATTGATAAAATAAATGTTAAAAATTATCATTTAGATGTGTGGCCATAATCCAACCCACTGAAGTTTCAAATGAATAGGAATAAATTGTATAAACAAAAAAAGAACTCCCTTAATCTTCTCCCCTTTGCCTATGTTTTTTCCTCTTATTTCCTTTCTTTCTTTCTTCATTCCTCAATGCCTTTAAGTCCTACCCAGAAAGAATAGGCAGTTGCAGGCAAAGGCATGCATGCTCTTTTTTTCCCACTCAGCTATCTTCCTTTCTCATTCAATTCCTAGTATTAGGAATAATGATGTGTGCCACCATCACATGACTTAGTTTGGTCTTGAGCTCACAGATGAATATCTGCCTGGGTCACCACTCTAACCTTCATGGATAAATGTTTGGTTGCTTCTGCCCTCTAACATTCAGCCAAACTTTATTAGATAAACAGTATACCACCACACTTCCCCATAAGTGTCAAAAATTAAAAAGATTATAATTAATATTAAATAACTATATACAATAATCACAATAACTATATCCAATAAAACAAGCAATTATTGCATCAATAATGTTCTGTCTGTTAACAAATAACAAATTTAGGGAAAATATTCTACTAGTTTTCTATTTTGTTAATTCCAAATTTTCCATTTTGGTAAGTCCAAAGTTCTTTAGATAGAAAGAAAGCAACTTTCTATCTAACTTGCATTACCAACTGTAACTATTGCTGTTCCTCAAACTTATATACTTTACACCTCTTAGGGAGCTTCTTTTTCTAATCTGTAGCTAGGAAAATTATAAATATTTAGTCTTCAGTACCCTTAGAGACCTGAGATGGAAATAATATTAACTGAATAAACAGGCAGTTTAAGCAAATGACTTCCAAAACATATTAGAAATGACAGAAACAGCTTTTTGCTTGGGAAGTCATCCAGTTTCTCAGCAACATTGAATATTCATCTTTGGCCTATAGGCCTAGCATATCTGACACATTTATTTGTGAAGTAAGATATTCTTAAAGACCTTTCTACTTTTTCTTGTCAATGATTAGTAGTCCTTTTTTGTGTGTTCTGATAGTCAGTTTTAGACATCATACTGTCAACAGTTTAGACAAAACAGTTTCTTGCCCAGTGGTTAACTGTTGCCACAAAGAAAGTAGACTCCATATGGAGTTTCTTCAATGCTCATCATTTCCCTGAAGTAGACTGATGCTGCCAGGAACAGACATATCTCATTGTCATAAAAATATAAAAAAACCAATGATATTAAAGTATATTCAATGGCATATTTTATAGATCTCTGAAGTGTTTGAAGATGACCTGTCTATCTAAAATATATGTATTTGAACTTGAAAACATATCTAATATAATTACAAGTTTGATCATAATGACTACTAACATTTTTATAACCTAATTAGTTGGTAGTAATAATTTTTAAGGACTAACAATTTACATTACATTGTTATATGAGCTGTATAGGTACAATACCTTGAATAGGAATATATATATATATATATATATAAAATTAATTTTAACCGAATTGTATACAATATACAAAAAATCCAATGTAATGAAAATAATTTAAAACTAGTAGTTGTCTTTTAAAATTAGAATTAATAATCTACCCTCATATCTTTTCACATCTATATTTCGTTAGAGTAGATTTAATAATCTATGCTTTTATTTTATCATGTATATATATATATATATCCCTATCCCTTCTTTGTTTCTTTTTCTTTTTTAGAGAACAAGAACCATGAATTTAAACTTTTTTACTTGCCATTACTAATAGCAATTTGTGAGCAATTACCCCACACAGTGAAAATTATCCATAACCCATTGAAATACCAAAAATCATGCACCTCACCCCTTGAGAATATTGGTGTCATTTTCTTTTTTTAAACAATGATAATAATTAAGAAATAATTTATTTAAATCATCCTAGGCAGTAATTAAAGTGATAAAGCAATACTTAATAATCACCATCCAAATCTAGTTATTTGAATGAGAGGAAAACTTATTGCTTCTTGTGAGGCATTTTCATTGGCTAGGTATATTTTATATTTATTTTCATCTCTTAGTCCTGCTAATTCTCTCAGCTACCCAAATCAAAACATTTCATGGAGTGTCTTGACTGTCAAAGCTTGTTTTACACTTCTGAGCAACTAAGCACATTTATTTTGAAAACTTAAACTCCATTTTCTTAAATTGACATTTGGCTCTCTAGGAGTGAAACATACTTTAGAGGATTCTAAATAGAAAATATGTGATTTCCAAGTCCTGGATGATGATTTGTTGTCCAGTCCCTCCACAATGGGAAAATACAAGGCATGTCTCCAGTCTTGACTAGAATCGTCTGTGAGGTTCTGTCATCTCAGCTAGCCACCTCAATCCTGTTATAAGCAGTTTGTAGTCTATAGCCAATCTCTAGGTAGTCTTTGTTAGCTTAATGGGATCATCATAATAAATGTGTGATAATTGTTGTAGGGCCATAACATTCTTTTGAAGACTTCAAAATCACAATTTGCAGTCACGGTTCACTGCAGAAAACTAAGAGAGACTCAAACACAAAGCAGTGTACAAAAAGCTAGATAAAACTTTTTTTTCCTAAAATTAGTAACTTTATGTGATCATTAATACTGTGGTAAAAGTTTAATATATGCACATTATTCTTATAAATTTTGATATAAAATTTATATATTAAGAAAAAACTCAATAGTCAAAATAAAACCAAAAGATCATAAGATTATTAGTAATAGTTCTTTCATTTTGGTTTTTCCTCTGTCCCATATCAGGTAGTTTTTCTGGTGTGACACAGAGATTTTATGTGAGATGTCTTTCTGTATCCTTTGAATAGCTTTATTTCTAATGACTAATAAAAAAGCTGTTTTGGTGTATTGCAAGTCAGCTTAGAGGTAGGAAGAAAATCCAAGTAGAGATAAAGGTGAAAGGTAGGGTCAGAGAAAGACTGCAAATTGCCACTCAGGAATCAAGATACAATGGAATATAGGTAAAGCCAAGAACCTGTGGTGATACATAGATTAATAGAAATGGATTGAGTTAAGTTATAAGATCTAATAAGCCTGAGCCATAGCCTAATGTTTATAATTAATATAGGCATGTGAATAATTATTTAATAAGTTTCCACAGGTCCACAGATGGGAGAGATTTGTCCAGACTATGGTTCCAGAGGGATCAGAGGACTTCTGATGACAATAAGTGCCAAACATGGGGCATTGATTCACATAAACCTGTAAAAGATTTTAATAGATGGTCAGTGCACAGAAATGGAGCCACACTTAGCTTTTTAGCCTTAGTGTCAGAGATGTGTCTTCTAGCAGCTGCCTATGAGATGTAGCTGGCCTTCAGCCACTATGAGATAAGCACAATGGCTTATTTCTACATTCTCCTTATGAGCTGTGGTACAAAAAAGTTTCTCTAAGACACTGTTTCTGGATTTGGGAACATAATTGTAAGCTTAAAAGCAGAGATCCATGTTACTTAATCCTATTTCCCAGAAATGAGAAAGTAAACATGACTTGTGGAATCCTGCACAATTTTGAAAAGCCAAATGGGGCAGAGTTAGAAGGCAGGGCTGA
The DNA here is from genome assembly GCA_004025045.1 of Sigmodon hispidus. Lineage (NCBI taxonomy): Eukaryota > Metazoa > Chordata > Mammalia > Rodentia > Cricetidae > Sigmodon > Sigmodon hispidus. Next base: position 18,720 of record PVIH01015397.1, on the reverse strand, counting down.
TTTCCTTCTAGCCACTAGGCAATCTAAAGCAATTTTGTAATTAGAATATGAGTAGAGATGCACAGTAAGACATATTCAGATGAAAAAAACCCAAGCCACTACACAGGTCACAACTTTTGTAAAAATTACTGTAGCCTGGAAAGAGAGAGAAAAGGGAATATAGTAAGATATATAAAGAAGTAAATAGATTTAAGAAAGTATTTAAGAAACAATAAAGATAATATAAAAGCAGTAATCATGTAAAGATGGAAAATACATGAAATCTGGAGTTATGTATATAATTATATTTTCTTTTAATTATTTAACTGTTAATGAGCTAACTACAGACAGTTTCATTGTAAAGCTTTTAAATTAAACCAACATATATATTTTAAAGTTATCTTTACTTTGAAATTTGGTTCTAAGAGTACATTGCTTTGGAAAAGAGTTTTCTGCATTTGTTTCCACAGAAAATGAAAACCTGTGGATTGCTTCCAGGCTAGTATGGCTTGAATGATCAAGATCTCCTGAAAGGTCTGCAATGATATTCATATCCCAGTTGATCCAATATTCACATTAACTTTAAGGCAAATGACTAAGATGATACAGCCTCATAAACTATTACAACAAAGATGTAACCATAATTTTAAGTTTTTACAATCTCCATAGGATTGCCAGAGGTCCCAATTAGCAAGAAATAGTATGAAAATCAATGCCAAAATTTAAAATTTCCAAGCATAAATGTTTGTTTTTATTTTAAGGGGTGGAGTATAAATTCTTATTAGTCTACCTCTTTCTAAAAAAAGGGGGGTATAGATATAATAGGGTAAAACAGTAGGTTATTAAACTATTTTTAAACATTTTAAAGCAACTACTTATTTTAAATACTTAACATTGATATGGACTTTGGTTTATTAATTCAAATTTAAATTAATTTTGTTACACTGTATATATATTTATATATATCTACTTTTAAGATATTATGTTTAAGCAACACACTTAATATTGTGATATGTAATTAAAATGCAGATTAATAGTAATAAATGATAACCAAATTTATAGTCATGTTAGGTTTTTTTGATATACAAAGATATATTTCAGGTAGACATGTAATTTTAGAACACTTCAAAGTCAAACTATCACTGTTTTCAGATAATATGATAGTATACATATGTAACTCCCCAAATTCTACCAGGGAACAAGTACAGCTAATAAATACCATAAGTAATGTAGTAAGATAAAAGATTAACTAAGAAAAATAAATATCCCTCCTACATACAAATAATAAAAAAGCTGAAAGAGAAATTGAAAGCATCTGCCTTTACAATAGCTGCAAATATCATCAAATATCTTGAGGGATATATCTAATCAAAGAAGTGAAGACCTTGGTCCTGAAGGTTAGTAGTGGCGCAGGGTCCTTCCTGTTGACTGCTTCTAGTTTGGTTTTCAAGAGGAGCTGGCACCAGTGAGTTTGTGTGGTGTGTTATTTATACTGCTGCAGGGTGTTGAGCAGAGAGCTTAACTGAGCTCAGACACCAGGTTATGGCTACCTTGATGCTATGGAACTAAGAGTTGCATTGGAGATTCTGGCACCTAGACCATTCCTTTGACGAGTTGCTCTCTAGGGCCAGGGTCAATCCTTAGAGTCTTATCTCAGCTCTCCCTAGCAGGAAGGACTAGGGTTTGGCTATGAAGGGCTCCTCCATACAAACCTAAATGAGGGGACCTTGCACAGCCCACCCCGCCTCCAACTGCATCAGCTTAGGACACTGCAATTCAGACCCTATACAGAGGTGAGCAGACTCCAGCACCCAGACCACTCTTCCAGGGAGTCATTCTCTGGGACCAGGGTCAATCCATAGAGTCTGATCTCAGTTCTCCCTAACAGACATGGCTAGGGTTTGGCTGTGAGGGGCTCCTCCAGCAACACCTAAAAGAGGGGACCTTGCATGGCCAACCCCACCTCCAAATGCATTATCAGAGAAGGACTGGAGATTTGAAATTAAGATCCCTATCCAGAGCAGAGTCAGAGATCAGGCAGACCACTTGTTTAGAGGGGAAAGGAAACACACAAATACTCTTGCTGCAACTGCCTAGGAGCTGCCTAATCATGAACCACTGAAACCATGGGTAGACTCCAGAGCAAAAGTATATATAATAATATAAAGAATAACAAGGCAAGCAGACAGAGATAAACTCTGACTGTCACGGTCCCCCCAGCTGCTGCTGAGGGAATTTGCAAGGCTACCCACCTCCAACTGAGCAACGGAGAAGGACTGGGGACCCTAGAGGACAGAGTCAGACCCCACCCAGAGGTGAGAAGGGTTCAGCAGGGCTGAGCGCCTGAATCCCTGCCAGGGAAAATTGTGCTCCAGTCGGGTTCCAGTTCCAGGACCAGGTGCTATCTGCAGAGCATGTCCTCATGCACTCTGTAGCAGACGGAGATAAACTCTGACTGCCACGGTCCATCCAGCTGCTGCTGAGGGAATTTGCATGGACACCCTGCCTCCAACTGTTCAAACAGAGAGAGATTGAAGACTTGAAATTCAGTCCCATGCCCAGAGCAGAGATAGAGACTGAGCAGACCTTTCCTTAGAGGTGACAGGAAACACACAAGCCCGAGTGCCACAACTGACCAGGAGCCACCTAATCGTGAACCACTGAAGCCATGGGCAGACACCAGTGCAAAAATTTACATAATAATATAAAGAACAACAAGGTAACTCCAGAAGAAAGTGGCAATCCTACAACTACAAGACCTGAACTGAGCAATGAAGAGGAAACAGAAGGAAGCAACACCAAAACACCTTTATGAAGATTATTGAAGCTTTCAAGGAAGATTTAAAAAAATTCCCTAAAAGAAATAGAAGAAAATACAAACCAAAAATTGGCAAAGATGAACAAATTCTTGAAAGAATTCCAAGGAAAGGTAAACCAAGGAATGAAAAATAATTCCAGGAAATAAAAACTGAAATAGAAGCAATAAAAAAGGCACAAAATGAGGCAAAGATGGAAATAAAAAATTCTCAAGAAAAGAACTGAAACTACATATACAAACATAACCAACAGAATCCAAGAGATGGAAGAGAGAATCTCTGGAGTGGAAGACTGAGTAGCAGAAATAGATACATCTGTGAAAGAAAATACTAAAACTAAAAACACCAAATGTTCAGAAAATCTGGGACACCATGGAAAGACCTAACTTGAGAATAATAGGAATAGAAGAATAGCAGCTCAAAGGCACAGATAATATATTTAATAAAATCATAGAAGAAAACTTTTATAACTTAAAGAAGGAAATTCCTAAAACATACAAGAAGCTTACAGAACATAAAAAGATATAACCATAAAAAGTGCACTTGCCACATAACAATCAAGCCACAAAACATACAGAACGAAAAAATAAAATTTTAAGAGCTGCAAAATAAAAGGGCCAACTTACTTATGAAGGCAGAACCATCAGAATAACACCTGTCTATTCAATGGATATGACGAAAGCAAGAAGGGCTTGGTGAGAAGTTATACAGTCATTAAAAGAACATGGCTACCAACCTAGAATACTACACCCAGCAAAATTATCAATCATCATAAATGGAGTAAACAAGATATTTCATGACAAAATAAGACTGAAACAATACCTATCTACAAATCTGGCCCTGCAGAAAGCATTAGAGGGAAAACTCCAACTGAAGGATCTTAGGTACACCCATGAAACCACAAATATTCAATAATCCCACAGAGGAAAATCCCAGAGAAAAGAAATACATAGAAGTTACCACCAAAAATAACAGGCAACATCAATCAGTGGTCACTAATATCCCTTAATATTAACAGACTCAACTCACCTACAAAAAGACACACACTGACAAGATGGATACAAAAACAGAAACCATTCTTCTGATGCATACAAGAAACACACCTTAATCACAGAGACAAAGACTCAGTTAAAGGATTGTGAAAAGATTTTCTAATAAAATGGCCCTAAGAAACAAGCTGGGGTTGCCATCCGATTAAGTAACAAAGTAGACTTTAAGTTAAAAGCAATTAAAAGGGACCAAATGGACATTATTTAATCATCACAGGAAAAATTGATCAAGAGGAGATTTCAATCCTGAATATTTATGCCCCTAATATAAGAGCACCTACCTATGTAAAAGAAACACTGCCAAGGCTCAAATTCCACATGAATTCTCCCACTCTAAGAGTGGGAGAGTTCAATACCCCAAGTTCACACCCGGATAAGTAAACCAGACAGACTCAACAGAGAAATAAGGAGTCTAACAGAGGTTATGAAACAAATGGATTTAATAAATATTTACAGAAGCTTCCACCCAAATACAAAGAAATTTACACATTTCTCAGCTTCTCATGGAACTTACTCTAAAATTGACCACATAATGTGTCATAAAGCAAATATGAATAGATATAAAAAAGGAAATAATCCCTTGTATCACATCAGACCACTAGGGCCTAAAATTAGAGTTCAACATCAAAAATCACAGCCTAACATTTCATGCAAACTAAACATCTCTCAGCTGAACCACCTAAGAAATTAAGAAAGAAATCAAAGTCTTCCTTGAATTCATTGAAAATGAACCCACAACATTCCCAAAAGTTGTGAGATACAATGAAAGCAGTCCTAAGAGACAAATTTATAGCACTAGATGCCTATATGAATAATCAGTCGGAGACCTGAAAGCAATAAAATTGAATCAAAAAGAACAATACAAAGAATCAATAAATGAAAGAGCTGGCTCTTTGAGAAAGTCAACAAGATAGGGAAGCCCTTATTCAAACTAATCAAAAAGCAGAGAGAGAGAGAGTGTACAATTCAACAAGATAGGAAATGAATAGTAGGACAACAACAGACCCCCAGGAAATCCAGAGAATTATCAGGTCATACTTTGAAAATCTATATTGCACAAAAATGGAAAACCTAGAAGAAATGGACAGCTTTTTGGAAAGGTACCATTTACCAAAATTAAATGAAGACCAGATTAATTACTTTAACAGACCTATAACCCTAAAGGAAATTGAAGCTGTCATTAAAAGCCTCTCAAGTAAAAACAGCCAAGGTCCAGATGGTATCAGTGTAGAATTCTACCAGACATTCAATAAAAATTACTATCATTACTCATCAAACATTTTCACAAAGTACAAACTGAAGGAATATTGTCAAATTCCTTTTATGAGGCCACAATTACCCTAATACCCAAGCCAGTCAAAGACACAACAAAGAAGGAGAATTACAGATCATTTTCACTCATTAATATTGATGCTAAAATTCTCTAAAAAATTCTAGCAAACCGTATACAACAATATATAAAAAGTATCATCCACCAAGATTAAGTATGTTTCATCCCAGATATGCATGGGATGGTTCAACAACATCATCCATCATATATTAAAAAAAAAAAAGGAAAAAAAACCCACATGATTATATCCTTAGATGCTGTGAAAAACTTTTGACAAAATTCAACATTCCATTATGAAAAAAGTTCTGGAGAGTTCAGGAATACAGGGAAAACATCTCAATATAATAAAGTTGATCTTCAAGAAGCTAAATCTAGCATCAAACTTAATGGAGAAAAACTCAAACAATCCCACTAAAATCAGGAACTAGACAAGGATGTCCTCTCTTCCCTTATCTATTCAATATAGTTCTCGAAGTTTTAGCTAAAGCTATAAGAGACTCAAAGGAGACTAAGTTGATACAAATTGGAAGAGAAGAAGTAAAACTATCTCTATTAGGAAAATATGATTGCATATATAAGTGACCCACAAAATTCTACCAGGGAACTCCTGCAACTGATAAAACCTTCAGCAATGTAGAAGGATACAAGGAAAGATTAACTCAAAGAAATCAGTAACCCTCCTATACACTAAAGATAAAAGGGGTGAAAAATAAATAAGGGAAATATTACCCTTTATAAAAGCTGCAAATAGCATTAAATACCTTGGAGTAACTATAACCAAGGAAATAACAGATCTATTTGACAAAAGCTTTAAATCACTGAAGAAATAAATTGAAGAGGATATCAGAAAATGGAAAAATCTCCCATGCTCCTGGATATGTAGGATCAACATAATAAAAATGGCAGTTCACCAAAAGCTATCTATAGATTCAAAGCACTTCCCATCAAAATTCCAACACAATGTTTTGTGAAACTTGACTGAGCAATACTCAACTTCATTTGGAATAACCGAAAATCCAGGGTTGCCAAGACAATTTTGCTCAACAAAAATACCTCGGGATGCATCACCATCCCCGACTACAAGCTATACTATAGCGCTACAGTAATAAAAACAGCCTGGTACTGGCAAAAAAACAGACGTGTGGATCAATGGAATGGAATTGAGGATCCGGGCATTAACCCAAAAACCTATGAATACCTGATCTTCGACATAGTGGCCCAAAATATTCAATGGAAAAAGATAGTATCTTAAACAAATGGTGTTGGCATAGCTGGATGGAAGTGTGTAGAAAAATGCAAATAGATCCGAGCCTGTCACCCTGCACAAAGCTCAAATCAAAGTGGATCAAAGACCATAACAAAAACCCAGCCACTCTAAACTTGATAGAGAAGAAAGTGGAAAATACCCTCCAAAGATTTGGCACAGGTGACCACTTCCTAAATACAACAACAATGGCACAGACACTAAAATCAACAATCAATAAGTGGAACCTCCTGAAATTGAGAAGCTTCTGTAAAGCCAAGGATACTGTCCATAGAACAAAACGACAGCCTAGATAATGGGAAAAGCTTTTCACCAACCAAACAAGTGATAGAGGACTGATCTCTAAAATATATAAAGAGCTCAAGAAAAAAGCCCAAAACATTGAATAGCCCAATCAAAAAATCTAGTTCAGATCTAAAAAGGAAATTTGCAGCACAATAATTATGAATGACTGAAAGGCACTTGAAAAAGTGCTTGACACCTTTAACCATCAGAGAAATGCAAATTAAAACAACTTTTAGATACCACTTTACACCTGTCAGATTGGCTAAGATAAAAGACACAGATGACAGCCTATGCTGGAGAGGTTGCAGAACATGGGAATCACTCCTCCATTGTTGATGGAGTGTAAACTTGTTCAGCCACTCTGGAATACAGTATCCTGGTTTCTCAGAAAACTGGGAAACAATCCCCCCAAGGATCCAGCAATACCACTTCTGGGTAAATACCCTAAAGACGCATATTGGCACTCCAAAGGCATTAGCTCAACTCCTCTGTTCATAGCAGCATTATTTGTAATAGCAAGAACCTGGGAACAACCTAGATGCCCCCCAAGTGAAGAATGGATGAACAAACTGTGATACATCTACACAATGGAATACTGCTCAGAGTCAAGAAAAAACGATATACTAAAATTTGCTGGCAAATTGATGGATTTGGAGAATATCCTCCTGAGCGAGTAATAACAAACCCATAAAGAAGGAAATTTATTCACTTATTATTGGAAGTATAACTATTTCTATTTGTAGATGATATGATTGTATACATAATTGACCCACAGAATTCTACCAGGGAAATCCTACAGATGATTAACTTCCTCAGCAATGCAGCAGGATGCAAGATTAACTCAAAGAAATCAGTAACCCACTTATATACTATGGATATAAGGGCCAAAAAAGAAACATAGGAAACATCATCCTTTATAATATCTGCAAATAGCATTAAATACATTGGAGTAGCTATAACAAAAGTAACAGATCTATTTGACAAAAATTTTAAGTCACTGAAGAATGAAATTTAAGAGGATATCAGAGAATGGAATGATCTGCCATGTTCCTTGATAGGTAGGATCAATATAGTAAAGATGGCAATTATTCCAAAAGCAATCTACAGATTCAATGCACTTCCGATTCAAATCCCAACACAATATTTTATGGAACTTGAATGAGCATTACTCAACTTCATTTGGAATAACCGGAAATCTAGGATTGACAAAACAATTTTGCTCAACAAAAATACCTCAGGAGGCATCACCATCCCCGACTTCAAGTTATACTATAGAGCTGAAAGAATAACATCAGCCTGGTACTGGCATAAAAACAGACTTGTGGATCAATGGAATGGAACTTAGGATCCGGGCATTAACCCAAAAACCTATGAACACCTGATCTTCAACAAAGAGGGGCAAAACATTCAATGGAAAAAATAAAGTATCTTTAACAAATTGTGTTGGCATAGTTGGATGGTAGTTTGTAGAAAAGTACAATTAGATCCAAGCCTGTCACCCTGCACAAAGCTCAAATCAAAGTGGAACAGAGTCCTCAACATAAACCCAGCCACACTTAACTTGATAGAGAAGAAAGTGGAAAATACCCCTAACGAATTTGTACAGGCGACCACTTCTTAAATACAACACCAATGGCACAGACACTAAGTTAAACAATCAATAAGTGGAACCTCCTGAAATTGAGAAGCTTCTGTAAAGCCAAGAACACTGTCAATAGTACAAAACGACAGCCTAGATAATGGAAAAAGCTTTTCACCAACCCAACAAGTGATAGAAGACTGATCTCTAAAATATATAAAGAACTCAAGAAACTAGAGACCCAAACCTTGAATAACCCAATGAAAAAATGGGGTTCAAAGCTAAAAAGGGTATTCTCAGCAAAATTATGAAGGACTCTAAACAAAAAAGCAAAAAGCAAAGCATGTCCAAGCTGTAAACCACAACCACTGAACAGCTTGGGATCTGATTCACTTTGCACTGGCATCTTGGATCCACTCCCTCTAGAGGAACACATGACTCACTCTTGATGCTGGGGTGAGGAAACTGGATCTGCCTGGAGTGGATGCAGAAATAAGCCATATTGGGACCTTGGGACCTCCTGCCCTTGCTGAGGAGAAGATGGGGATATTGGAGAAGAGAGAGTAACTAGAGAGGGTGGGAGGGAAAAGTGACCTTGAGCAAGTATATACAGGTATAGAAAATGTGACTTTATTCATAATTCAAAAATAGAAGTCAAGACTTTTATAATTAGAACTTTAAGTCACTGGAAAAAAAAGATATCCAAAAATGAACAATCCTTCATGCTTTTGGATAGGAAGATCAACATAGAGAAAGCAGAAAACTTATCAAAAGCAGCCTACATATTTGATACAATCCTCATCAATAACCCAACACAACTCTTGACAGACCTTGAAAGAACAATACTCCACTTTACATGGAAAAAAACAACAATAAAAATAATTGGCAAAAAGCCTTGTTTAATAATAAAACTACAGGAGGCATTATCATCTCTGAGTACTATAGAGCTAGTTAACAAAACAACACCAAAGAAAACAAAAACAAAAACAAACAAACAAACAAAAAATCCCAGGTTGTTACTGGAATATAAACTGACTTGTGCATCAATAAAATCAAATCAAAGACCCTGATATTAATCTAAAAACCTATGAACCTGTGAACATAAACAGCTAATTTTTGACAAATAGGCCAAATGTCTTGGGTGGTTTTGTTTGTCAACTTGACACAAGCTAGAATCATCAGAAGGTAAGGAGCCTCATCTGAGGAAATGTCTACTTCAGACCTAGGTTTAAGGTGTTTTCTAATTTAGTGATCAAATTGGGAGACCCCAGCCCATGAGGGGTAGTGCAATTCCTGCACACAGGGTGGGATGAGAAAGCCATTAAGTAACTCAGCTCCATGGCCTCTTCTTTAGCTCATTTGTGTTATTTTGTGTATGTTGAGTTTGGGGCAGCCAGATGGCATTACTTTTTGACTTTGTCTTTTTTTTGATGTTTGGAATTTTTGTCTATTTTTAACATGCCTTTCTATAGGTCAAACAGTTTTTTTTATTTATCAATGACATTTACAGCATAAATAAAGACATCTCACATCAGTAAGTAGTAAATTAAAAACAATATAGTACTAGAACATTGTAGAACTTAACACAATGATAAACAGGTATGTAACCTTGCTGTATTTAGCTCATTCCTTTAGCATCTGCAGAAAAACAATGCTCCCTAGAACTTAACAGAGTATTATTAAACTTAACTTAATGAGTCATTGACCGAAATTAAAGGTATTATGTGAGGTGTGGTTTCATTATTCTAGCAAGTAACACATATTCTGGTACTTGATTCACAGCTGTATGAATAGCAAATGATTTTGTTCTTCCCTGCAACTTAATACTAAAAGAAATTATTTTGATTTATCCTGGCAATGCTTCTATAATGACATACTTGGCTGCAGTATCAGCCTTTACACATGAGTGATCATTTCTCAAAGAATTTAATTATTCTCCCCCTCTACAAAAATGTACATAAGCCCATAATATCATGAAACTTTGCTAAATTAATTTAGTAACCTAGATGTAAAATCTTTAACAGTAAGGTACAAAGTGACAGGTTGTATAAAGTCAGTACAAGAACTATTAAAAGGTCTTCTACCTCAATCAATTTTCAAGAAATACAATAGCATTAGATATCTTGATATAGCTCTTTAAAGGTATACGGTAAATTGTTCTGTTAGGCATTTGTTTCAAGACAAAAATGTTTAATGACATCAATGTCACCTCTGAATGTTGTATAAGCAATATACTTGTCATTTAGACTTGTTCTATGAAACCATTTATCAAGTAATTTGAAATTTATATTTATGTGTAGAGGCTCAGACAATTGGTGGTTTTAAAATAGAATATTCTAAACAACCTGCAAAGTATCAGATTAGATAGAAGAAAAAATATAAATTTCTAAATTATATATGTATATATGTATTACATATATTGACAAAACTACTTTCAGAAAAGAGAAAACAAATATAGAAATTAAATTATCATTAAAAATGTTTAAATAAAGATAATTTCAGGAATAAAAACAATTAATAATAGATTCTACCAACACAAACCCCATTGAAAACTTGCACTTTTAATGGCTGCTGCAATAAAATGAAGTCAACATTGAAACACACTAGTGGATATCCTTAGAAGTATATTTCAGGGACTGGAGAGTTGACTCAATGGTTAAGAGCACTGACTGTTCTTCCAGAGGACGTGAGTTCGATTCCCAGAATTCACATGGCAGCTAACAACTATCTGTAATTCCAATATCTGAAACCCTTACACAGTTCAACAAGCAAGAAGACACCAATTCATATAAAATAAAAAAAATTATTAAAAAAGTATATTTGAATGAAGATTAAGGTTTGAGCAAAACTGACAATGATGTAAATTATCATAAGATACTAGAAAGAGAAAGTGAAAATGAATAATTGAATAAATTAATAATGATTAATTTTTTGAAAAATCAAACACAAGAAAAAATATTATTAGTGACAAATTATGCTTTTAAATATGAAGTTTTTTTACTTAGAAAAAATATTTATACACAGGCATGAATAAGCAGACAGATATTGAATTAGCATGAGTAAAATACAATCAAGTCCATGATAAAGTCATAATTACTATTTTTCTTTCAAAACCAGTTTCATGAATGATCTCTTAACTTCTTTGTTCCTCAGGCTATAAACTAGAGGGTTTAGCATGGGGATGACCATAGTGTAAAACACAGACACAATTTTATCATTGTCCATTGCATGTCTAGAGCTGGGCTGTAAATACATGAAGATTATTGTTCCATAGAAAATAGAAACTGCAGTGAAGTGGGAAGCACAGGTGGAAATAGCCTTCTGATGTCCTGCTTCTGAGTGCATCTTTAAGATTGTTATGAAAATTATAATATAGGAAACTAATATTATTATAAGAGCAAAGAAAATATTGAAGCTGGCTAGGCAAATAAGAACCAGCTCATTGACCTTCCGGTCAGAGCAAGACAGAGCCATGACTGCTGGCATATCACAGAAAAAATGATGAACCACATTAGCCTTACAGAAGGAGAGACTGAATATATCCCCTGTGTAGACTGAGACATTCAAGAAACCAAGTACATAGCACCCTGTGACCAGACAAATGCACACACTTGTATTCATGGAGGATGTATAGTGTAGGGGCTTACATACTGCTACATAGCGATCATAGGCCATTGAGGCTAACAAGAAATTTTCCACAGTAGCAAAGGCTGCAAAAAAGAACATCTGGGCAGCACAATCATTGTAAGACATAATATTGTCCCCAATTAGAAGCTCAGCCATGACTTTGGGAGTTACAGATGAAGAGTAACCAAAATCTACCAGGGATAAGTTACCAAGGAAGAAGTACATGGGAGTATGGAGCCGAGAATCCAAGAGAATCAGTAAGATCATTCCTAAGTTTCCAATCAGGGTGATGGTGTATATTAGAAGGAAGATAGTAAAGAGGGGAAGCTTCAGGCCTGGGTCATTGGTCAATCCTATGAGTATGAATTGTGTCACTTCTGTCCTGTTCTTCATTATGGTTATCCTACAGGCACTTATTGCTCTGTGGCAATGAGAAAGAAAAGGAATATGATGATGATAAACTTAAAATAGAGAAATATAGACACAAGACATTTATTACATTAATAACTTGTTTGGAAAGATTTTTGCCAAATATGGGCATTGAATGCCATTTTAATATGTTTGCTATAAATCTAGTCAAATGTTTTAAATCTAAAAAATGAAACATGTAATTGTCACATAGTACTCATCAGTGTGCAGAGTGTGATACATTAAAGAACCTTATTGTAAATGATATGTGTTCATCAAACCTCTCCCTAAAAGGCTGAAGTGCTATGTGGAAGGAGATACAGAAAATTTGAAGAGTCAGAGGGGATAAGTGACTTCAAAGAAAAAGTGTGTTCCAATATAACAGAATGGATACACATATGAAGTCACATAGACTATGGGAACATGCAGAAGTTCAAGCTAGAAAAGACCTCAACATACAGAAGGGAAAGAGGACACAGATTCCAGTTTGTAATGATATTTTTTAAGTTATAGTAGAATTCTGTAGTATGTCTAAATTTTCTTGTGTTTTTTCTGTTATTGCTGTTTTTTAATTTTAATATGGAACATTTTATTAGTAATTCAAACAAGTTACAAAATATTCATTTGAAAGCATCTTTCATTGAATTTAGGTTTAATTTTACTATCTAAAAACTTACCAGATTTTTAAGATTCTTTAATTTATTGAAACAAATTCACAATGTATGTTCTCCTGATTTTTGAAGTTTCATTCATATTTTTTATAATGTTTGCCTTTCAATTTCTACTTTTATTAAAGTAGATTTTCCTTTTTTTGTTTAATTTGGTTAATAATAGACCAATGTTGTTTTATCCTTAAAAAAGAAATTAATTAAAAAATTTAGAAAGAAGCAATCTGTATATACCATACACCAGAAAAAGTAAAATCTATTTTCTCCAATGCAGATTTTTGTTTATTTGGGAATTTTCTCAAAAGTTTATTCTATTGCTTTTTGTTTGTTTGGTTTGTTATTCATTTTTTGAGGTTTTCTGAGGGGAAGATAGGTAGACAGATAATGAGGATGAGATAGACAGACAAAAAAGATAGATGATAGATAGATAGATAGATAGATAGATAGAAAAATAGATAAGTAGGTAAGTAGAGAGATAGATAGATAGATAGATAGGTAGATAGATAGATGGATAGATAGAGAGGTAGGTAGATAGGTAGATGGATAGATGAATAGATAGATAGAATATAGATAGATAGATAGATAGATAGATAGATAGATAGATAGATAAACAGACAGACAGATAGAGGAGAGGATATGAATTAGAGAGAATCTAGCAATAGTTAGATGATGGGAAAAAATACACTGCATTAAAAGTTAAATTTAAATGTCTTCTTCATAAGATAATTAACTCTTAAACAATTGATAAATAAGCAACAAATAATTGTGTCTCCTTATTGTATTTGGGCATAATGAAATTTGAAACTTACAAATTTATTACTTCCTAGCAATTAATTTAAAAAGTTATGTTACATTTATGCCTCCTCTCAATGATATGAATTCAAAGATAGCTATAAAACACAGAATCTCTTGATTCATTCAAAGGAAATTTTTCACTTAATCATAGATATTTCTTTTTTAATGTTTATATGCTTTAGATTGTCTATTTTATTACCTCCTATGATAGGTGAACAAATACTAAACATCATACATCAACTATTTTGTCAGTGCTATTCACTGTGCCCTTTTATCTACTTGTTTTGCATATTACATGATATTAATCAGAAATAGCCTACAGGAAAAATGTTTATACATATATTTTACTAAGAACTTAGGTCATGAAAAATGATATTTTTACAGTTTCATTAAATCACAGTGAGTACATTCACTCTCTGAATTGACATGAATTATATATTTTCCTGAATATTCACACTTAAAACGTGTCATGAGGAGAAAATTTTATTCACTGAGATAAGTCAATTTGATATAAAGTCATAAAAAATGAATCCTAAGTGTGATTATAAGTGCATTCTCTCCTAGTTATATTTAAAAGATTTGAAAGTTCTCTGTGCAGAGAAAATATAAGAATACAAAAAATGTATCAATGAAATAAGGTCTAAGTTAAAAATTTCTGATTTGTAAAAAGTAATGTCATATATTTTGCAAATTCAAACTGTAAGGCTAAATAAGAGGCATCAGTGAAAAAATCAATACAATTTTAATAAAAGTATATTAATCTCATGTTTATCTTTATTTTCACTCACCATGGTTGAGGTGCCTAGCCAATCCTCTGGTCAAAAGACAAAAATTAAACAGTCAGGCTAGGCATGAAGTTCATTTCTTCAAAGCTGTACTAATGGAGTTTTATTTGTGTTTCATAGTCTATGATATGGAGATCTGGAGCAAATTATACAGATCTGGCTAGTGATGAAGAGTTCCCCAAGAGTCTATCTATGTAGCCTTTTCCTACATCATGTGGAGAAAGCAATTAAATGACACATGGGAATCACATTGGTTACTTTAATATGCACATTATTTTGCAATATCATTATTAATTATTTTTTAATTAAAAATAGTAAAAATTCTTTTTGTTTTATTTCATTTGGAAACATTTTATAACATATTTTAAGACATCTTAGGAAGTAATTTTAATGGGTGTTTTATTTTGCTATTTGTATTTTTATTAAAAATAGTTTCTTCTTTCATACAACACATCCTGACCACAATTTTTTCTGCATTTTAAATAGGTGAACAAAGTAATGAGCTCTTTATTGTTTCATTTTATACCTTTGCTCTTATTGCTCCATCTCTGTCAGTATGTTACTTCATTTCCTTACACTACTTCATCCTGGCAGTATTCCATCCCCCAACAAGGCTCCCTCCTCAGAAAATAGTATTCTTCATTAACATCTACATCTATTACCATCAGATTTTAGTCCTAGGGTTGGTTATTTGCCAGCATTAAATAGATTTGGCCTTCCCAGCATTGGAAAGGCAGAGATCCAGCTTGATTTCTAGAAGTCAAAATCAAACAGCCAGTTGGTAGTGACACACACCTTTACCCTAGCACTAGGAAAGTGGAAAGAGGAAGTGACAATGGAGAGGAGAAGGAGGGATTCTGCCCTTTGCCTATGACCCAACTCACTTTCTACTAAAGTCTCAGAGGCAATCAGTCTGTGGATTCATGAGAAGTACACAAGGTGGCAAATGTCTGAAGTTTATTCCTCTGTCTATTTGACCTTTTAGCTCTTCATCAATATCTACCACTGGGTTTTCATTACAAAGCCAAGTAGGATTTATGTAATATCTGCCATCCAACTTTTGGGGCATGAATTTATAAAATAGCTGCTTGCCTTTGGCTTTGCAGCTACCAACATAGGTGAGAGCAACAAGTGGATGAAATGATTACCACTTAGAGTAAGGCATTTTCATGAGTAAGCTGTTTTCAAACCTTCCCTTTTGCAGATGGCTGGCTTCTTCTCTGTCAGTGGGTTTGGCTTTCCCTGGATCCCTTCCTACATCTGTTGTCACACTAGGTAGCTGTCTTATCTTACCCTCATCAAAATAATTATGATCAACAGATTTGATGAGTTGGTTAGGATTTTTTTTAAAAGGGAATGTGGTTTCTTACCTGTTTGATTTTTTAAAAAAATTTCTTTTAGGCATTTGGGTTTTTTTCCTATTTCTTTAAGAGAATTTTTTATATCTTCTTTCAAGGCTTCAATGACTTCATAAAGTTTTTTTCTTTTTATTATGAAAAAAGTCATATTTTTTATCTATGTATTGGCTTGTTCAAACTCCCTTACCCCTCCTGCCCCTCCCAGTCATTCTCTGGTTTCCTTCTGCTTCTTTTACATTTTTATATTTAGGTCTTATTGTGAAACGACCAGATCTTTGTGGTGTCATGTTATTGTTTATGTTGTTGTTTGTATTCTTGCACTGCTGTTTGCCCATTGCTTCTTTTGATCAATGAAGGATTTGTGCAATCTCTTCCTGGTCTATGTTTCAGGAAGACTCTCTTGGCCCAGTATGAGTTCTTGGTCCACTTGCCTAGGCTGGGTGGAATTTCACTCTCTATTTTTCGTTTTTAATGTGAAATAATAACTTTCTCTATTCTAAACTACAATCCCTCTTTTTAAAAAAAATCTAACCAACTCATCAAATCTGTTGATCATAATTATTTTGATGAGGGTAAGATAAGACAACTACCTAGTGTGGCAACAGATGTAGGAAGGGATCCAGGGAAAGCCAAACCCACTGACAGAGAACAAGTCAGCCATCTGAAATTTTTACTATTTATAATTAAAAATAATTAATAATTGTATTGCAAAATAATGTGCATATTAAAATAACCAATGTGATTCCCATGTGTCATTTAATTGCTTTCTCCACATGATTTAGGAAAAGGCTACATAGATAGACTCTTGGGGAACTCTTCATCACTAGCCAGATTTGTATAATTTACTCCAGATCTGCATATCATAGACTATGAAACACAAATAAAACTCCATTAGTACAGCTTTGAAGAAATGGACTTCATGCCTAGCCTGACTGTTTAATTTTTGTCTTTTGACCAGAGGATTGGCTAGGCACCTCAACCATGGTGAGAGAAAATATAAACATTAGATTAATATACTTTTATTAAAATTGTATTGATTTTTTTCGCTGATGTCTCTTATTTAACCTTACAGTTTGAATTTGCAAAATATATGACATTACTTTTTACAAACCAGAAATTTTTAACTTAGACCTTTTTTCATTGATACATGTTTTTATTCTTATATTTTCTCTGTACAGAGAACTTTTACATCTTTTAAATATAACTAGGAGAGCATGCACTTATAATCACACTTAGGATTCATTTTGCTATGACTTTATATCAAACTGACTTATCTCAGTGAATAAAATTTTCTCCTCATGACACGTTTTAAGTGTGAATATTCAGGAAAATATATAATTCATGTCAATTCAGAGGGTGAATGTACTCACTGTGATTTAATGAAACAGTAAAAATATCATTTTTTTATAAACTAAGTTCTTAGTAAAATATACATATAAACATTTTTACCATAGGCAATGTACTGATTAATGTCATGTAAATGCAAAGCAAGAAGAAAAAGGGTAGAATAAATAGCACTGACAAAATAGTTGATGTTGGATGTTTATTATTTGTTCACCTATCATAGGAAGTAATAAAATAAACAGACAACCGAAAACATATAAACATTAAAAAAGAAATATCTATGATTAAGTGAAAAATTTCCTTTGAATGAATCAAGAGAGTCTGTGTTTTAGAGCTATCTCTGAATTCATATCATTGAGAGGAGGCATAAATGTAATATAATTTTTAAATTAATTGCTGGGAAGTAACAAATTTGGAAGTTTCAAATTTTATTGTGTTCAAATATAAACTGCAAGACACACTTATTTGTTGTTTATTTATTAATTTGTTTGAGTTAACTATCATATAAAGAAGACATTTTAATTTAACTTTTTATGCAGTGTATTTTGTTTCCCATCCTCTATTGCTAGATTCTCTCTAATTCATGTCCTCTCATCTGTGTATCTGTCTATCTATCTATCTATCTATCTATCAATTATCTATCTATTTATCTACCTATCTATCTATCATTCCATCTACCTATCTACCTACCTATCTATCTGTCTGTCCATTAGTCCATCTATCTATCTATCTATCTATCTATCTATCTATCTTCTATCTATCTATCTATCTATCTATCTGTCTGTCCATCAGTCCATCTATCTATCTATCTAACTATCTTCTATCTATCTATCTATCTATCTATCTATCTATCTATCTATCTTTGTCTGTCTGTCAATCTCATCCTCGTTATCTGTCTACCTATTTTCCTTTCAAAAAAATCTTACAAAGTGAATAACAACCCAAACAAACAAAAAGTAATAGAACACACTTTTGAGAAAATTCCCAAATAAACAAAAATCTGCATTGGAGGAAATTGATTTTACTTTTTCTGGAGCATAGTATTTACAGATTGCTTCATTTTTAATTTTTTAATTAAATACTTTTTAAGGATAAAACATCTTTGGCAAATTCTTAAACAAAATAAACAAAAAAGGAAAACCTACTTTAATAAAAGTAGAAATTGAAAGGCAAACATTATAACAGATATGAATGGAATTTTAGAAAATCTTAAGGACATACATTATGTCCCGCACCCTGTCTTCGCCTGCGAAGAAGAACGCAGTACGCAGTTTGGATCCTTCTGCAGCAAGTTTATTCTTTACAAAATGGGAAGAAGACCCCGACCCCTTGCCAGGAGCCGGCTTTTATACTGCCAAGCCCTAGCCTCTTACGTCTCCCCTTCTGATTGGTTGCAGACTCTCGCCTGACATGACACAGGGTCAGAGGGCTTG
>PVIH01015396.1:24388-49902 GCA_004025045.1 Sigmodon hispidus | reverse complement strand
TTCGAGTAATTTCATCTGTTAGTAGGCTCAAATCAATAAAATTTGGAAGAAATGTAAAGATTAAAAATGAAAATTTGAAAACATGCACTGTAGTAAGTTTTTCCCGGCCTGTTTGGCGCCGGTTTGTAACCTGGTGTGTCCGGCGGTGGTTGGAACCTGGTGCGCGCCCGTGGCTTTTGTCCCCCAAAGAAATGAATCACATGCTTATATCCTTTAAACTGTTTGGCCCATGTCTTATGCCCATTACTAGCTAGCTCTTTCTTCTTAGATTAACCAATTTCTATTAATCTTCCACCACGTGGCCCACAACCCATGGCTCACCTGGATTCCTACATGCTTCTTCTGAGGAGGATGGATCGAGACTGACTAACTCCACCCTTTCCTACCAGCCTGCCCTCTGATTCTCCACCCACTTCTACAGTGCTGTGCATGGGCCAAAACAGTTACTTTATTTACAGCATACAGAACATTCCACCACAATGCACATTCACATTGTCAATAAATGCTGTATTACCCTAGTGTGGTATGACTAAATTCATTCTTTATTTTCCATTTCTTGAAAACAGATTCTTTTCTCATACATCATAACCTGATTACAGCTTCCCCTCCTTCTACTACCCTAGTTCCTCCTGACACTCCTGCCCTTGGTTCAACTTCCTTTTTGTCTCTCATTAGAAAAGGACTGGACATTGAGATAATAACCAAACATGATAACATGAAATATAAAATGAAGAACAAACTATATCAAAGTTGGACATGGCAACACCTTTTTTATGTAGGCACTATTTGCTGTGAGCTTTCTTTTTAGTGTCCCTTTCCTTGTGTCCTGTAAGTTATAAGTTTGCGTATTCTCTATAATCATTTTCTTTGAATTCTAGAAAGTCTTCAGTTTGTTTATTTATTTTTATCTTGATCTATTTTTCATTCTGTAGAAAGTTGTTCAGTTTTCCATGAGTTTGTAAGATTTCTATTATTGTTGATATTCAGCTTCAATCTGTCCAGATCTTAAAGAAATAAAGAAATTATTTCAATTCTGTTGTATCTGTTGAGACTTGCTTTGTGTCTGAATATATGGTCAATCTTGGAGAAAGTGCATGAGGTGCAGAGAAGAAAGAACATTTGTGTGTGTGTGTGTGTGTGTGTGTGTGTGTGTGTTGGTGAAATGTTCTGTAAATGTATTAGGTCCATTTGGTTTAGAAAATCTGTTAGCTCCAGTATTTGGCATTTAATTTTTGTCTGGAGGAACTGTCTACGAGTAAGAGTGGGGCATAGATAGATGTGGTGGTATATTACATATTTAATAAACATAGTCTAGAATATCAGAGGTCAGAGTCACAACCAAGCCAGGAAGGTCAGGGAATTATGACCCATACCTTTACTCCTAGCACTTGGAGGGCAGAGATCCTCTAGAATTGTGACTTCAAGGCTGAACATAGCCAAGAAGTGGTAACAAACATCTTTAATAATAGCTCTAGGTAGGTTAAATAAGAAGTAAAATAGTTGGTTGGGAAAGAAATATAAGGCAAGAGAAAGCAGAAGTTCAGCCCTTTTGCCTGCATGTCCCATCAGTCTGGGGACTCTGGAGATAGGACCTACCCTGTTCAGCCTGAAGAGTTGGCTGGGTAAGAATTCGCTGTGGTTTATTAATTGTCCCTGTGATAATTCAGCATTCTCAATAACTGGCTCTGAGTTTTATTATATATTAAGTATAGTTTGTGCAATATATAGAAGTCTCTCACTATCAGTGTATGAGAGCCAATATATGATTCACTCTGTAGAAGTATCATTTTATAAACTTCAGTGCCATTGTGTTTGGGGGCATGAGAATTAAAATGTTATCTTCTGTGTGGGGACATGTTAACAATTTAAATGTAATGTTGATGGTTAGTTTTAAGTTAAAGTGTATTTTGTTAGATATTAAAATTGCTATGGTAGCTTGTCTCTTAGGTCCATTTGCATGAATTATCTTTCTTTAACTCTTTACTTGGAGGTAATGCCTATCCTTGGTGTTGAGGTGTGTTTCTTAGATGCACCAGAAGGATGAATCCTATTTTTACATTTTGTTAGCCTGTCTATTTTTATTGGGTAATTGAGACCAGTGATACTCAGAGGTATCAATGACTAGTGTGTGTTTACTTCTGTTATTTTGTTGATTTTAGTGGTGGTAGTGAAGTGTGTGTGTGTGTGTCTGTCTGTCTGTCTGTGTGCTCCTATTCCTTTGATTTTGCTGTTCTGAGTTTATTTTCTGTGCTTTCATGGTTGTAGTTTGTAGTCTCTTACAGTCTGTAACACATATATCCAGGCCATTCTGGCTTTTAGAGTCGCCACTGAGAAGTCAGGTGTCATTCTAATAAATTTGTCTTTATGTTACTTGGTCTTATTTCTTGTAGCTCTTTAATATTATTTTGTGGTCATTTTGTATCTTTGGTGTTTGATTATTTTGTAGCAGGGATACTTTCTTTTTGGGGCTAATCTATTTGGTGTTCTGTATGCTTTTTGTACCTTTATAGGCATTTTCTTCTTTAGGTTAGGAAGATTTTCTTCTATGATTTTGTTGAAAAACATTTCTGGGCCTATGAGCTGGGTTTCATCTCCTTCCTCTATACCTATTATTCTTAGTTTTAGTGTTTTCATAGTGTCCCAGACTTCCTTGATGTTTTGTTTGAGGAGCTTTGTAGATTTTGATTTGACATTTTCTTTGACCATTGCTATCTATTTCTTCTAACATAGCTTCTACAGTTGAGATTCTCTCTTCCATTTCTTGTGTTCTATTGTTAAAGCTTGCCTCTGCATTTTCTGTTTGAATTCTTAAGGTTTTCAATTCCAGAATTATCTCCACTTGGGTTTTCTTTATTGATTCTTTTTCCAATGTCAAATCTTTAACTTTTATTTATTTCTTTATATTGTTTGTTTATGTTTTTCTCAAGATGATTAAAAGGTACTTATTAATTTCCTCTTTAATGTCCCCTATCACAGCCATAAAGATTGTTTTAAGGTCTTTATTTGTGTGCTTCATTTATGTTGGAATATTCAGAGTCTACTCTGGCAGTGGAGACATATAGCTCTGGGTGTTGTTAATTGTGTTTTATGCTGGTGTCTCAATATCTGGGTTTCTGATGATTAAACATAATAATTTCAGGATTTGTCTTCATTAGGTGTTCCTTGGTTTTGGTTTTCCCTATGGATTTCAGAGTGTGATGACTGTGTCTTGCCTGCTTTGCTGGCCAACACAGCTGGTGTGTTCACAGAAATGCTTACTGGTATTAGAGGCTGGGGGACTGGGATGAGTTGGGGGGCAGGAAGGATGGAGGAGAAGATATTTTTCATCTGTTCTAGAAGGAATAGGAAAGGAAGAAATAAAAAGGTTTTCAGCTACAGAGCTGGAGGAATCAGATCTCAGGAGCAGTAGAAATGCCTTCAGCCTACTTTTGCTCTGGGAGTTAAGGCACTTGTGTTAGCAGGGGTGCCTTCTGGAATTGAGGTCTGGAAAACAGTGAGTTGGGGAAGGGGATGATCTGTGGAATTTTTAGGAGACCTGGGCTGAGGGAGGAAAATCAGCTGCTGGTGTTCTGATATAGCTCTAGGGACAAGACTTGCTGGATGGGAACTGGGAGAACAGACAGGAGAAGATTTGCAGGCAGGGTTTCTGACAATTATCAACTACATTCAATTTCGAATGACAGTAAAGCCTATATATATATAAATATATTCATATTTATATAAAATATAATTAAATTTAAAATAAGCATTTACATAATTCTACCAGCATTTAATTTAAAGCATATCTTTTCTTAAATGATTAATATCTATTTTTGAACTTAGATTAGTGGCTCTTTCATAATAATTTACATGAAATTAATTAGGCCTTTAGATCAGGGGTTATTACCTTGCTATTTCTAAATTTCAGCCTGTATTTTCCTTCTCTCCCTCTCTTTTCTTTACTTCTTTTTTCATTCTCTTGCAGAAAGTTTCTATTTATCTTCCCAATTTAAGACTCAATAAGATACTTTGCAATTGAAGTTACCATTGTTAGCATTCAGGCATTTACACTGGCCTGCTTAAGGTCTTGACAGAATATGTCATCAACTACAGCCACTCCCTATCCACATGCATTACATTCCCTTATAAATGACAAGCCCCTCCTATCTCTCTCTATCTCTATCTCTCTGCCTGCCATTCTTGACCCCAGAGGCTGGGCTCTGTACCCTTCTCCTCTCCCCAATAACCTCACATGTGACTTTCCTTCCTGCTCTGTTAAACTAAAACTCTGGCATCTTGCCCCTATTTTATAAGTCAGGACAATTTCAATTTTAACTATTTCAATCAATACGTAAACAGACTGACTTTACAGAAATATAGTGGGGTTTCTGTTACTGGTCATTGTCTAAATAGAGGTGGCATTTAAGGACAGGCAGGGAAAACTAACATTTATTGAAAAACAGCAGTTTTCAATAAACATTTAAATTCCCATTTAAACCTAAGGGGATTAGATAATACAACTGTCTCAGTCTTTAAAAAAATCATTGCAGGCTTGGGTCATGACACGATCTTTCCTAAGTCATTACAGGTCTGTAGTCTCTATTGTTTCTTATCCTAAATCCCCATTTTTTTGTGTGTGTGACCCCAAGGTCAGTTATGTATTGATTTATGTCATTCTGGGGAAAGATCTGAAGAGTTTGTGATGAATTGTATAATCTTTCTGATTTAGACTCCAATTAGACCATTCCTTGAACACTGGCTTGATAAATTTCATAGTGACGGGAGGTCCATGACGTCCATAGAAAGTAGCACAGCTATCACTTATGATGTTATAATATGCATTCTACCATTAACTATGTTGTCACTGAGCCTCTTGACACTTTGGATATTTTCAAAATGTGTCATATTTTGTTGTCACAAAACTATATTATTAATATATTTACTTCATAAAAGACAATGTATTGAGTATTCACATTTGTTATTACAGTAAGAATTTATTGTCCCAATTTCTAAGTTTCTGATCTTGAAAGTCTCAAAAATCCCTAAAAACACTATTTTACATACCCTTTATGGGAAATTTTTTTTTAACTTTATTTATTTTTTTATCTTGATGTTTGCCTGGAACTGGAACTACAGACAGTTGTTAGCTGCCATGTGGGTGTTGGGAATCGGGTCCTCTGGAAGAGCAGACGGTGCTCTTAACCGCTGAGCCACCTCTCCAGCCCCCACCCCTTATGGGAAATTTTATAGTTCCCTAGCACTCTATTTTACATATCCTTTAAGGGTGATTTTACAGTTCCCTAGACTTGAAATTTACCTACAGGGTCATATGCTTTTTAATCATGTTAAATATAGCAGAAAGTTAGCTATCATTTAACCATGCTTTGATCACAAATATTTCCTTCACCTATATCAAAAATTCATTTATTCTCACAGCCAAATATTCATATACCTTTTCTCAACGGTCTGTTATGGGCTACATAACATGAAGAACATCCTTGATAGTGACCTATATGATGATGAAAGTGCTTTTTATATTCTATAAAAGAAGATAGGGGACTATTCATATAAACAAACAGACATACACACACAAACAGACACATAAACACACCCATAGACACAGAAACACACACAAAGATGCACACACAAACACACACAGACATAAACACAGACACATACACAGACATACACATAGTAACACAGACATACACACAGACAGACACACACATACACTAAAAAAAAAAAAAAGGCCCTAGTGGAACTAAGGGCTTCATCACCTTTGTCAAGGGAAATGGCAGAGAACTTCTGGCAGAGGCTAACTTGGAGTGGACTGTGGGCTCCACAGCAATCAGCCTGAAAACAAAATGGCTTCCTATCTGCCTTGCTTTTTAAAATCTTTTCTTCAATGCTTTCTGACATATGCATTTTTCTATGTTACAATTTTTATGGTATGTTCACATAAATGTGTTAGTCCTATAAAGTATAACTAAATTTACAATGAGTTTATATTATATCAGGATTAAGTTTTCTTGAGCATCTTCCCCTGCTTATTTTAAAATGCAAAAATGTACTGAGCAGTCTACTCATTCCAATCCCCCCTTGGCTTCGTCACCTTCTTTGCTGACCTGGAATGTCCAGACTTCCTTTTTAGTTCTAGCTCACCTCGAAAAGGCAGATTAGCTGCAAGATATTTGAATCCTCTATTATTATCCAGAAAAGTACCTAAGCCACAGTGATAAGTACACAAGCATAAAGACTAACAAGTTATCAAATTGGAAGGACCACTCACAATCATTTTCCAAAAGTGCATCCCTTCCCATATCTCCCCAAATGCAAACTTACAGTAGTCTGTAGTTTAAAATAATTATATGACAAAAATTATTCTACAAGGAAGTCATTTTGATCATCTATCAGAAGAAAGCACTTCCATGAGGTGTAGTCATAAGAAATTCAAGACACAGATTCTTTAGAAACTGCATTTATGTGCTTTGAAGAAGTAATAATATGACTACCTACTTAAAGCAAGCATATCAGAGCTTCAACCAACCCATAATTACATTCATTTTGTCAACAGTTTGAATGGCATGTAATTATCTGTTCCCTTCTAATACTGTCCCCAAACAACTTTGTTCAAATGCCTTAAATAAAAAGTTATTCTCGACTTAAAGTAAGTTAAGAGAAAGACATAACCTCTAACTTCACAGTTTGGACAAAGAGTTTTGGAAATAACTGGCATTCATAGGCGATATTGTCTGGCTTAGGCTAGCTGAATTGACAATGGTTGTGTTCACTCACTTTGGGATTCTCCATGTTAACATCACTAAAATGTTTACTTTTGGGGGGCCAAGTTCATCTGTATCCTTTCTCTTAGCTCCCATCTTAGCTTGTTTCTCCTACTTAGGAACACACTGTAGAACTTAACCCCTTCCTCTCCTGTTCTGCACAGGACAGTTTGGAGAAATAATAGTGTCATGTCTCTGCTGGTTCTGTTCTCCAAAGCATCCCAGGAAGGAATTTTCAGGTTTTATCAAAGTTTCCAAGCACTTATTGTTCAGTCCATTGTCTCCCAATTCATCAGGAAAGTACTGAATAACCTCTTTATCATCCAATAAGCCACTGCAGGTGTTATCCAGATATTTATCCTAAGTATACAGGGTCCTTACAGCATCAAGACTCTGGACTTGCTGCTTTTCTCCATTATTTTCTCTTCAGACAATACTCTACCCATTCTCCCATTTCATGAAAACAGACTAGCATTCAGATGGCACTTTTCAGAACTCTGCCCTGATTTGAATTGGTTTTCTAGGGATGTTACAATGAGGTAATATAGATTGGGTGACCCAAAAGACAGATGTAAATTTTTCTCACAGGTTCAATGGCGAAGCCCAAAGACTATGATCTCAGTGTCAACAGCAATAGTTTGTTCTGAAGCCTCTCTCTGTTGCTTTCATAGGCCTGGCCTTCTTAGTGCCTAGTTTCCAATAGCTTATCACTGCAGTGCTCATATTGTCCTTCATTTGGGCATTGCTACTTATGGTGTTATGGTTGACTTCAGATGATGGATAAGCATGGAGAATGGATTTACCCATCCCATCCCCATGCAGTCTAGGATATCCAGTAAGAGATTCATTTTCTGGTTTTTCTCCACCATCTTTTCACTGAAAGACTAAGGGCAAGTTTAGAACCTTGTTTTCATTTTTCTTTTATTACTCTCAACATCTATAGTTATTTGAATCCCCAAATGCAGAAATCATTCAACACTTTATGTGGAGAAAGAAGACAGGCATGTAAGAACAAAGTTTGGTGAATGGTGTTGTGAATTCTTCTGTTATTAATAAATTATTATAGATTTTACAAAGCAATATCTAATGGTATATTTGGTTTTATATATGTGATTTTCATGAAAGACATTTTTTAATGAGTACATTAGTTATGTACTCATAAATTAAATACCCTAGTGTTGCCTTTCATTATTAAGTAGCTGCATTGCTGGTCAGTTCACAGGAACCCTGAAGTTCAGTTGTCAAAATGACATAATTGTAGAGCATGCACAACTAAAAAAAACAAGTCAAACTAATAACTTCTCTGCATGCTGAGTTTTATCAGAATAACAAAGAAAGTAAAACTATGACATTTATCTGCATAAATTGTTCTTAGAGCTAAAACTGAAGTCAACATTGTAACCAGAAAAACAGCTCTTTCTCAACACCAAACGTCTCACCTCATTGCTGCCAGCATCCTCTTTGGCTTTTTATCTTCTGTGTGTCTACTGAGCTTTCTGACACTGGTGAGCCATAAACATGTTTGAGAGTACTGTTTCCTAAAGTGTGTTAGCTAAAATATTTCTTTTGTTGAGGGATATATAATAATGACAATTACTCTTATGGTATTAGAATTAAAAAAACATTGCTTCTACTCTACTAGCAAGAAAAATAATATAAGAGGTAATGTAAGTACCTACTATGTTCCAGGAAATAGGCTAAGTATTTCACACATGCTACATTGTTTTATCTTTGTAACTACTGATAGTCTTGTGAAAACACACACTGAGCATTTAATAAAGCTCAATCAGAAAGAAGCTAGCTAATTCACATTTTAGTAAGCTATCAAATTTCTGTACAGCTTTTCAATGCACAGCTGCTAGATTTCAGAAAATAAACTTGTGACTGCAAACAGCCCCTCAGAACACATCTACACTGATTTTAGGATGCAAAATAGAAAAACCATTGTATATAAGAGAGGTTCCTAAAACATCTATGGCTTCATTTTTCTAAGAATAAAAATAATGATGTTTAATCTAAGCTGTAGTTAGACTCCATACTCTCATTTTAAAGACAGCAACAGTTGAGTGAAAGACCTAGGCCTTCAAAGTTGCATAGGTAAACTGTACAAAGGTTTAAGATGTAGAGAACTCACTTACCATATAAACCTTTGCAACCAAACAAAAGGGTGACATGGAGGAAGAGCCACTATGGAGACTGACTGAGAGAAGAAGGCAGAAAATAAAGTGATCACTAATGAACAGCAAGAATGACTCCAGGTAAGGCCTATATGAGTAATGGGATTGAGAGAAATTCTGCATCAGAAAAGACTCCTGTAAGAGAAAGCACTTTTGTTGTCCTCATGAAGACACTAGAGACCAGAAACAGCTGGGACATAAGGAGATTTGGGTGGGCAGACTTCAAAGGGCAACAGATTTGGGAAAATCCCTAATTTGCATATGTAAGGAACATGTTCAAGATTCTATCAGAGGTTCATTGTCATGCTCTGAGGTCTTAAGAGGGTCCTTTCAGAAATACTGAGTTTTGGATAAGAAAGGGGAGTTGTTAAATAAGACAATGCTTCTTCACTAGATCAGGTAACTCTATAGCTTTTTAATACTAACATTCCCTGCTAACATTCATCAGAGTCTGGCCCACAGGATTTTTAATAAAACATACCATATAGAATGCTTGCTGAATCTTTCTAAATGAGATTATGGCTCCATTTCCTGTGGTTCTCTTCTCTGACTTTATTTAAATTTTATTCCACAGTTTTCAGAGAAATGCTTGTAGGAAGGAAGGTATAGCAGTAGTAATGGAGAAAAACAAGAGTTAGGAAATCAAACCCTTCTGAAAATTAATCCGGTAGGCAGATTCCCATTTAATTTCATCCGAACAGCAGTAATATCCAATGGTTGTTCTACTTGTCACAATAATACTGGAAAAACAAATTAAGTCATAGGAACAAAAACAAATTATGCTGCAGGATTTAGTTATCCTGTGATTTATAATTCTTGAAAGTGAATGAGTTTAATAAGTCACTAAAATCAAATTAGAAAAATCAATACTATTAGCTAGGAGTAATAGTATTGTAATAGTAAGATTTTCATCTGGTGTTTGATCAATGGCAGGCATTTGACATCATTCAATTGACATGGATCAAAAGCATTGGGCTGCCAACACCCAAGTACGTCCTCAGCTTTCATCTTCTCTGTATGTGGATGTCGGAATTTTTGAGTCTTTTGCTCAAATGACTTTGCAAGTAAAAGATCAGTAGATTAAAATGATCTAAAAAGACAGCATTTTCTATTATTTAACATACATGGTATTCATAATAAAATTCTTTATTCATAAAGTTCATTCATTTCCCACGTAGTTAGGGTGTTCAAAATTAAAAGCAAACTATATTAAAAAGAATTATAAGAAATTTAAAATCCATCCTTCTTAAATAGTGTAGAATCTTAATGCAAATGACTGTGGCAAGGAGTGGTAGTTCATGTCTGTCTCTATTCTGATAACTTTGGAATTCCAGATCAACATGGTCTATTTAGTGAATTCCAGGCCTGCCAAAACCACAAGGTGATACCCTGAATAATAAAATAAAAACAAATGAAAAATAACAACATCCCCTCCTAAAACCCAGAGCCAAAACAAAACAGAAACCCTTGCAGGAAAATGTAAAGAAGAGTATGAAAAAGAATTATCAATTTATGAGTAAATTATACTATCTGCAAAATGTTGCTTTTTTCTGAGGCCCAAATTGAAGACTCAGTCTTCCAAAGACAAGCTTATATCTGCTTAAATTAGTTGATTACTTTGAACAATGCACTAAGTAAATATTCATAATATAATCAAAAATTGTATAATTAAATGAGTAAAAAGGAGTTCTAATTAATATGTAGATAATTTATTAAATTAGAATAGCTTTAAAATGGTTACACAGTACCAAAGCAGTTAATTATTATTTGACAAATAAAAAAGTTAATGCATCATAATTTTTGGCATAAGTTTTAAGCATTTTACTAAAATAAAATCTATTTAAAAGGTGCTCATCAATTTGATATTACTAACCATTAATGCATAAATTATGACTGGTTATATTTATTAAATGACACATTTACTCTCAATTTGAATCAGTGGTTAAAGAATATTCCAAATCTTGTCTGAAAACATGTGCTGGGCCAAAGAATATAGTACAGTCCACAGAGTGCCAGCCTGGTATGGAGGAAGCTTTAACTTTAATTCTCTGGACTATATACTACATGTAGGTATTGCAGAATGGTGCAATGCCTATAATTCTAGCAGTTGGGAGGTAAAGGGAATATCTGAATTCTTTATTACCCTCTCCTGAGGAAATCAGAACAAAGCAAACAAAATGTCTTGAACGTCTGTCATTATGTACACAACATTCTTCCACACAAAATTAAAATTATGGCTCTTCATGAGGCATTATGAACTTCAAAAATGAAGAAATAGGGGCTGGAGAGATGGCTAAGTGTTAAGAGCACTGGCTGCTCTTTCAGAGGACCTGGGTTTGATTCCCAGCACCCACATGGCAGCTCACAACTGCCTCTCACTCTACTTCTAGAGGATTCAAGACCTTCACAGGACATATATGCAAACAAAACCACCAATGCACATACAATAAAAATAAATAAACTAATACAGAATGAACAAATTATAGTCAAGAATTTTATATAATAAAATTATATGGGAAAATGACTTCATTTAGCAACATGATTTTATTACTAGAGATTTTATTACTTGCTCTTCCAAATGACTTTTAATGCCTCAGAAGATCTAATTTTGCAGCAGACGTGTATATATTTAAAGTGACTTGAGTGGCCAAAGTTTCATGGATGCCTTGGTGGGAAGTATCTCATCACAACTCATACTGATACTTTTGGAAGAAAGAACATGTGAAGATTGTTACTTGAGATGTTGAAACTCACTTCTATGAAATCATAATGGATACCTTCAAATTATGAGTTGTGTGATGAAAGAATTTGGTTAAGAAATATAAATAGAAAGTATTGAAATTGAAATAGAAAATATTCACTGTGATAAAGGTAATTTTACACTTGTTAATGATGCTCATTCTCCAACTAAAATTTAATTTACTTAATAGATATTAAATTAGTTCAGACATATATACCATTTTATGCAAATCTTTTCCAAAATAATTACTTATGAATACTACTAATTATCTACTAGAAATTATATGACTGTGAAATAAAACATTCTAGGTGAGGTGAAAGTATAATAATTTAAAACCAGTAAAACCTAAAATGAAATGAATACTAATATCCTAATGTCTTAGTGTTGGGAAGACACAGCTTTTAAAACTCTGAGATATATATCAAAGTTGTATACATATATATATATATAAAATTTTGAAATCTATCCTATGACATTTTGTAGGTTAAGAAGAGTAAGAAATATAAAAAGTATCAAAATATGATCTGTAAATTTTTATTGGTCCAATAACTGTCCAAGGAAGAATGTAATTTATAAATTGTCTTTTCATAGTCCTTATGCATAATCATAAAGACTATGCATTAAGTGATAGTGAGTAATATCATTGTGCCTTAGCACCAAGTCAAAGCAATATCATCAAACTATACAAGTGATCATTGTTATTCTAAAGAGAATAGCAAACAAGCATGAGCAAAACAGCCATAAACTAACATCTATGTTATGCTTCCTCTCAAGCTCAGTAGTCATCTCAGAGGAGGGGATAAAAAGGTTTTAAAGCTAGACACTGCAGAGAAATGGAACAAAACAGTGTTTTCTGACATGACAAGACACAAAACTTATGAATACACAGCAAGCTGTGATTCTCTGCATAAAATCTGCACAAGAATAAGCCGGTCAACAGTTTACCAAGGAGCTATTGATGATTGACAGGTTCAGGGAAAGACAGAGTCTGATTTCTTCAGGGCTGTGATCCCTGGTAGGTCAACTAGGCTCTGATTGATAGCCCTAAACATATACATATATTAAGTGGATCATAAAAATATAAAAGAGGATATTAAGTTGAGAAGGGTGGGAATGAGAAACGGATCTGGGGAAATTATGAGGGACGTGGGAGAAGAATATGATCAAATATATTAAATGCATATACAAAATATAATCAACTTCCAAGGTCTTTCAGATGTCACACATTGGAGGTAACATATATATATGTATATATAGAGAGGTAATATATATATGTATATATATATATATATACATATATATATAGTTTGAGTTATAAACTCAAGATGTTATAAGCCAAATTTTTGAAATTTCAGCATACTGATGACCTAAACAAAATTTATTATTTATTTCTCATAAAGTATTAAGGATTCAGATGTCTATGATGAGACAGAAATATTTCCAGCATTATACATATCCACCTCTAAACTTCCAAGACAGAGTAACTCTTTGTGAACCCTTCTAGCCCTTACCATTAGGGTACACTGTAAAGGTGGTGAATAGAATCTTAGTCTTTTCAGGCTAAAGAAATTATCATAAAATAACTAGACAGAAACAACAGAAACTTATGTGTAGACCCAGAGAATAAGAACTCCAAGATCAAAGGACTGTCAGATTCTTTGTCTATGAAGATCATTTTTTAAGGGTGCTTTGTTCCAGTGTCCTTCCATGGTAGAAAGAACAAACTAACTAATTGAGCTTTCTTTATAAACTAGTTAATCCTATTTCAGAAGGATTCACCTAGATTATTAGGTCACCACCAAAGATCCTGCCTCTTATTAGTATGGCATGTATTGGACTTCAAGAAAGTTTGGTGGGTACAAACATAGATATAGCAATAGGTTGTAGCACACTAAAAAAAAGGCAGCTCTCTTCCTATCTATAGTTTAAACAGAATTGTTCTAAAATTTGATAGTTGTGATCTTTCTTTAAAAGTTTTTGGATATATTTATATCCCATATTAATTAAACAATAATGCAAATATGCAAACATATAATAAATGCTATCTCTTATGAATAAGGTTGCTCACTGTATGATGTTTACTTTTTATACATATATAAAAATTGGAAGTAATCTACATAATTTATAAGCATCTATGAAACCTAATGAGGAGATGCTTATTACAAATACAAACAGAAGTAAACTTTTAGACCCTTTGAATGCATGCAATAGAAAATATTCTGATTTGAGAATCTTAAACATCTAATGTAAACTATTGTATGTAGAATGTAATTAAATGTTGTTGGTTCTGGTATACACACTACTTAAAACATATTTTCTTTTATTTAATCTGGACATAATCATATTAGCTTATTGTGAAAGGGCAAAAATCACTTTGCTAACTTCTCAGAGGTTGTATCTTAAAAGTTTCATCTCACAGCATGAGCATTTTAAGTAATAAAGTTGTCTTCAGAGTAACAGATCTTTTTGATACTTTTGTTTGCTTCCAATGATTTTGTTGCAGTGTTCATGAGCAAGATGCTGCAGAGTTTCTGAGAGGGCAGCTGATGCAGTTTCTTAATAGAAAAACATTAATTTGCACAGCAAATTTGTGATACACAGAAAAGATATTTTATTGCTACAGAAAACTATAACACTAATGTTAAGGCAGATAATCTTACTGAAATCCAAATTAAAAATTTAATGCATGTTTGAATCCCTATCCCAGCATAGTTAATAAATAGAAGGTTGATATGCAAATCAATTTAAAATAATTTTCTAGAACCCTTTTTAAATGAGCTAAATCTGATTTGGAATGAGTGTCTAGGCTATTACAAGACTAACTGGATACCCTGTAGACAGGACAAGGTTTACATGTGCTGAAACCATCCCAGCTTTACCATTTCAAATCACTGTCATCAGTTTCCCTGGGTGCTTTTAAACAAATGATTCTTCTACAGACTAAGTGAAACAGAATGTATAATATATACTCTCATACGTTTAACAATTTTCTACATGATCAAAGTGTAAGTAAGACTGTTGGTTTTTCCAAATCTTGCTATTGCTTTTACATATCAAAATCAGATGTGTTCATAACTAAGTGCTTAAGAGCAACAAGCCACAGGGAATGAGTATTCATGAACCACCTACCTCAAGTGTTACCATAATATTATATGAAATAGCAGTTCCAACCAAACCTGTCATATTTTCAGAACAAATATTCACTAGCTGAGATAAGGAGTTTTCCTTGTACCACTTCAGAGAATAGCATGAAATGATCACTTAGGCATTCCAACATCTCCAGCCTACAGTGCACAGCAGCTCTGTAATCACTATGGCTGTGGAAAGAAGGAAGCGTTTTTCACAAATCTTTCTGAAGTTCTTATTTTTTCTTATTCATATTCTTTGTCCATCTAAGAATTTTGCAGAAAATAACTTATGGATATACAAGAAATAAGAACATTGGAATCTCCAAGGTGAGTAATAGTGAAAATAAGGAGTAAAATCGCTCCACAGTGAAGGATGGAACTACACAACCTTCTCACATAGGACTCAGTTGCTGGTTATTGTTACTGAGAGAGCCTGGAGTGCTTTTGAGTGACCACTCTGCAGATTAAATCTTTTGTTTCCTGTGATGCATCTGGAGAATACCAGCCATCATAAAACTTATTAATCCTCCTCCCACCAATGGTCCTTCCCAGTCTGAAGAGTAGGAAAGAGAGATCTTAATGGAGAGAGTACACTATGACACAAGGGGAAAGTAAGGGGGAAGGGAATGGGGCATTAAGTGCACAGAATAATGAGAGGGTAAAGGTAGGGGATGGAACAAGTAGACAATAATCTTCCAGATACCATAAACTGCCAAATAAAAAGCCCCGTGTATCCCAGGTATGGAATACCTTTACACGCTGATGAACAGAGGTGTCTCAGAGACACCATCCCATGGGCGCAGGGCTGATGTTCATCAGAACTTGACTGTAAGACTGTACTGCTGAGAATACCACTCACAATGGCCACAGGACCTGGAGAAGTCAAGCTGGTACTGATGACTAAGTTTCCTCCCCTCTTGAAAGGCTTCATACTACCCAATGGAGTCATGCAAGTTGCATTCTAAGAATAAAGTGTCAGGAATATGTTATCACCAAGTGAGAAACAGAGCAACAACAACAACCTGCATTGTTTCGAGGTTTTTTCAGAACCTTCTAAACAACAATCCAAGGGATGTATCCCATAGTTAGCACTGGGCTTTTTGTTTGATAACTTGTGGATTCTAGGATCAACATTACCTGAAGAAGAACTTTTATCTTCCATGTTAACTTCAAATAATTATTGATGATGTACTTTGGACTAGATGCTGAGGAATTTCTCTTTATAATTAAATTGCTAAGTCTCCCGTGTACTATATGTCAGAGAACCTCAAAACGTTTTCAGATCAAAGTAGCTCAAAACAGTACCATTAGATTAATAACAATACAGTTTTAAAAGAAATTGCAGTTCAGATTCAAAGTAGCATAGTTAAAAAGTGAAAACTCAAATTCTAATTAACTACAAGTCACAATTAGAGAGATAACCTCTTATCTTCATGGTCTCATGAAACTAATCTCTTCACTTATTCCTGCAACTCTAGTTTCCTTGAGAGAAGAGCTTACAAGAAGATCTATCTGTGAGGGAGCAGGGATGCATAACAGGATCTGGACATGCCATGTCAAAGCCACCAAACTATCCTTTAAGGGATCTCAGTGGTCTAAGTCCACGGCTCATGGAAGGATTAAATGATGCTTTCCTATACTGCCTTTTCTGCCTTTACACTCACTCATGATATATATCCAAGACAGCCTCCACCCACAAGTACTGAAGCACCTGACACCTTTCCCTCAGGTTGCCCCTTCCTTCTGTTTCACATGTTGCCATGACTTTTAGATGAAGTGTCTAAACTCCACCCCCTGTAACAACGACTCCTGTTTTCTCACCCTACCACCACCACATTTGATCTCAAATGCATGTCTGTGTAGCCCAGGCTGGCCTTGAACTTGTGATTTACCTGCCTCTGCATTCTGGGTGCTGTTAGGAGGTGTTACATTAATTGCAGCTGACTGAGCCCAGAGGAAAGGTTTAATGAATAAGCATGGTAGTAAGTGTTAATGAACTTACACTGTCTCTGTACTGACACCTAGAAGTAGTACAGTTCAAAACTCCTAGACTGCAGATGTAAACTCCACTCTCAGAATGCAACTTTCCTTCTTCCTGTTTCTTTCTTCCATTCATTGTACTTGAATGTCACATCCCAGGAGCCCTCAGAAACCCCCTCTCTAACAGTTTATTCTTTAGTTGCTTTTGACTCCTTCAATAAAAACATCTTAAAGCATCAAATATGTGGTACAATATGTTCTACAAAAAAGAGACCCTCAAATTTATCCTTTACCTGAAAGCATTCTTTTCAGGGATCAAAGGTCTCAGCCTGATGCAAAGGGGAGACAGCAATTCCAAGATTCCTTTCTTGTTTGGTTTTTAATTTTGGACCACAGTTTAGAAAACAAGTGGTGGGAGGTTCTCAGCAAAAATTGCTCATATAAACTGCTACTCCTGCCTGATTCAAGGTGAAACATCCTAATCATTAAACTCTACTCTTGATAGGTGAAATATTAAACAAAAAACTTCTGCTAATCTCAGTACATTAAAAGAAGCAAATGTAAACAATATTAAATTATGACTATATTTGTATCCAGTAAAATGTATTAATATGTGTGCTACAAAGTGGGACTAAAAGGAAACAGTTGCTCTTGGTTATAAATGTTAAAAAAAATCACAGAAAGCATTAATTTGATTTTAATTTTATCAGAAAATTATTCAGAACAATCATTGTTCACTACCAATAACAAGACAGAAAAGGATAGGCTGAGGTATATTAGAATTTCTTTCATTGCACTGAGTCTGTTGATGTCTTTTTAGTTACTGAAAATGTTCAACACAACAGCCATTAAAATTGTAGCAAGGTATTCTCATACTTATAGGAAAGAAAGAATTAATCATATTTAATTTGTATTTTATTGCTAGGGTAGCCAAATACAGAGAAAATGATTAGCATTATTTTCTGCAGTTACTCAAAGCATCTCTTGAATTAATTATCTTCTAAAACATAGAATTATTCAGACAGTGATTGTGCACCTGGTTTCCCCCAACCAAGTGTTCTGTACATAATGATTCATGCTCCTCTTCAGAATGTTCACAGCAAGCTTTCCTCATTATTTTATTTAAGTCCATTTTCCATTTTTCATTAACTCACCAAAATAAATAATAAACCTATGTTCCCTTCCTCCTTTCAATCCCTAACAAAGTTAACACACCCTTATGGGTGATAAGAATTCTCCTTGAAAATGATTTTTGCAACACTCAGTTTTCCAGTTTCTCATTATAAAAGTAAAAGGGGGGAAAAAAGAGCTCTAAGCCAATGGCTGATTAAGCTTGATGGAGAAACACAATCCATGGCTTAAAAAACTCTCCTGGATTCTGCAAATAGTGGGGGTGGGGTCCTAGGTACATGAGTGATGCATATACTGGATGTTGCAAGATGTATCAAAAGTCTGGAAACTGCCAATCTCAACCTGTAAGTGTGAGTGTCTCAGGAATCCATTAAGCACTTTAGTCTATAGTTCAGGATTCCATATGGGTGTGAGTCAAAAGGACTGAACACAGGAAAAGCCTTTGAACTAATACCAGTCACTAGTGATAGGAAGAACTCATATGACCATTCATTAGGAAAACCGTAATAAATTCCAACAGTGATGCCCCATTAGAGTATAATTAAAAAGAAAAAAAGAAAATTACATAAATAAAAGTAAATAAATAATAAGTACAAGCACTAAAAGAAACACAAAGGGGCCAAGAAAGAAATAATAACTTAAATATTAGTCAGCAATATAAGACTGAAAATGATATATTAAAGATAAGCCATGAAGATCAATAGAGAAGATAGTTCCATCGACATGATCTAATAGAACATGTACCCAAAGTGATTAAAATGAAAACAGACAAGCAGGCATTGACTTGCAAAAAGCATATGCATAATTAAAGAAAACTGGAATGTACTGCAATGAGAAAACAATATACAAAATTCTAAAATTAAAATTGAAACATATACCATCAAAAAAATTCTTAAGAATGAGTGTTAAAGAAGTTGAGTAGATAATGAAGAGCTAAAGAGAAAGAACAAACTAAAATTATGAGTAAATAGGGTAAGTATAAATAACGGGCGATATAAGATATAAAGGCTTTTTAATTCAAATGATAGAGTTTTAAAAAATCAGTCTCCAGTGTAAAAATAAATAGGAATGCCAAATTAAGAATTCACTAGGGTCGGAAAAAAAAAAAAAAAAGAATTCACTAGGGTCTTAGCTGGGGTCATCCTTGTGGATTTCTGGGAATTTCCCCATTATCAGGTTTCTCCCTTACCACAAAATGGCTCCCTTTGTTAAGATATCTATTTCTTTGTTCTCCCTCTGTGTTCCTCCCCTAACTCTTCTATTCCATTCCCTCAAGTTCTCTTCCCACCTCCCCTTACCCCTTCTGTGCTCCCAGTTTCTCAGAAGATTTTATCTATTTCCCTTTCCCAAGGGGATCCATGGTTGTGTCTCGTAGGGTCCTTCTTGTTACCTAGCTTATATGGAGTTGTGCATTGTAACCTGGTTATCCTCTGCAAAGACTCTAAGCAATAGTGGAGAGGTTACCTGAACTGGCCTTCCCCTGTAATCAAATTGATGACCACCCTAACTGCTATCCTAGAATGTTCACCTAGAAACTGATGGAAGTAAATGCAGAGATCCATAGCTGAGCACTGGGTTGAGTTCCCAGTCCAGAAAGAGAGAGGGAGAAGGGAATATATGAGCAAAGAGGTCAAGATCATGATGGGGAAATCCACAGAGACAGTTGCAACAAGCTATTTGAAAGTCATTGACTCTTGATTGACGGCTGGGGAACCTGTATGGACTGAAGTAGGACCTCTGAATGTGGATGACAGTTGTATGATTTGAGCTGTTTGTGAGGCCTCTAGCAGTGGGACCAGGATTATCCCTGGTGCATGAAGTGGCTTTTTTTTGAGCCCATTACCTAGGGGGACACCTTGCTCAGTCTTGATAAAGCAGGGAGGGTCTTGGCTCTGTTTCATCTTGCTATTTGTAGACTTTGTAGCCTCCTCTTGGGAGGTGTAATCTTTGGTGGGGGAGTAGATGAGGGGTGTAGAGATGATAAGGAGTGAGTGGGAGGAGGGGAGGAAAGGAGAACTGTGGTTGTTATGTTAATAAACATAACCTTTTACACAAAAATAAAGGACAAATGATTACAACAAATTCCTCACAAGACTGAACAAAATTTTCAATACAAACTGGTAAGATCTAAAGCCATATACACACAAATAAGAAAATCAGACCTAGCAGGATATATTTATATATTAGTATACACACACACACACACACACACACACACACACACACAGAGCTATCAGGTAGTGGGCATGAGTGGGAGATGCTGGACTTGAAGGATGGAAAGAGTTAGAAGAAAGTTCATGAAGAACTGAAGGGAGAAAAGAGGAAAGTTATATAATTTTATTTAATTAATGAAATTTAAAATCTCTTATTCCTTTTACATAGCAAAATATTTTTTATTTATTTTTAATTGAAAATAGCCTTTTCATTTCTGTAAATAAGTAGATGGTAAGACTCACCCATAGTAGTTTACCTATTATTGCAATACAGTCATAGTAACTTTAAAGGATTACCAACAATGATTTGAAAATCATTGTTGATAACTGACAGAGTCATCTGCTTTATTTGTTTTTATTTATATTGTAGGTATTGAGGGACACGGTCTACAATGATAACTGTGCAGACAGAGGTCAGAGGACAACTAGAAAGAGTTGGTTCTCTTTTTCTACCATGTGGGCCTGGGACATAAATTCAGTTTATCAAGCTTAATATCATGTTCTTCTCTGTGTAATCTTTGTTTTTTCGAGAACTAAGGATATATATTTCATTTATAATACTTAATTTTAAAATGTACTAATAATTTCATATATGCACAGAATTTATTTCCTTTCTAAATTTAAAGGAAGTTATTTAGAATAAAAAATTAACTTTATTTTTTTCATTTTTTAATAAAGGTTTTTAGCTGTTCATGGAGAGGATGAATTCTTAGAACTGTGCACTAGTGAAAGGAAATCCTATAAGTGGTTATTTCTTTACAGAGCTGTGTCATACCATCCTTTGGGCTCTCCGCTGGAAAAGTAGAATCAACTCTCAAATAATGCCTTTTAAATTGTATCCTCTAGTATTATAGATGGAGGATAAGAATGTATCCTACATATACAGATATATAATTTGAATTTTTGGAAACTTTAGCTGTGCCATCAACTTTGGAAAAAAGTATCCCAGTTTACTGTGTTGACTTGGAATTGTAAAGAAATTAACAGCCATATTGGTCTAGAAATGTTTACCTTAACTGTTTTTTTTTCATTTGTACAGGGGTAACACACTATATTAAATATGTAAGGTCTTATTTACATGGGTTTGATTACAAAAGCTAATAAAGTATTCTCTAAAAAATAATTAACTGTAAGTATAAAAAAGACTATACAATTCTACTCCAACACATTTCCGATACATCCAATGACCAAGCTTATATCAAAGACACAGAACAGATTCCTAGCAATGTGAAAAACTAAGTGAAGAAATTAACCTCTCAAGTAGAATGCCTGAAGTATTTAGGCACTTATGTCTCTTTTCACTTATGAAGACACAGTCCCTATACTGTTTTTTTGAAAATAAGATATTCTCCTGAGGGAGGTATCACAGACCCAGAATGATAAGCAGCGGATGTACTCACTCATTAGTGGACTTCACACAAAAAGCAAAGCATTCCCAAGCTGCAAACCACAACCACTGAACAGCTTGGGATCTGAAACATGTTGGACTGGCACTTTGCAGTCCATTTCTCCCGGAGGAACACCTGGCCCAGTCTTCATGGTGGGGTGAGGAAAGTGGATCTGCCAGGAGTGGATGCTGAACTAAGCTACTTTGGGACCTTGGGACCTCCTGCCCTTGCTGAGGAGGAGATAAGGAGATGAGGAGAAGATAGAGTGACTAGGAGGGGTGGGAGGGGGAAGGAAGTTTGAACAAGAGGATTCATGGATAAAAAATGAGACTATTCATAATAAAAAAAGAAAGTGAGAAGAAAAAAGAAAAATATATTCATCTCAAGGTTATTTAATATAAAATCAAGAATGCTTTCCAATAAAATGATGGCACAAGTATGGAATATTCTTTTACACTGTATGAATATACGTTGCTGTAATTGGCTTAATAAAAAAAAGCTGGCTGGCCAAGAGCTGGACAGGATATGATTATGGCACGAGCCATACAGAGAATTCTGGGAAGAAGGGTGGAGTTTAAAGAGTCAGGAAGAAGATATAGGAAAAAACAGGAGATAAAAATGCCATGCTGAAAAAGAGTACTGCCAGTTGGCAGAGTGTAGATAAGACACAGGACTTAATTTAAAATGTAAGCATTAGCTAGCAACCACCCTGATCTATCAGCTGAGCATTCATAATTAATATTGTCTTCGTGTAGGTTATTTAGAAACTGGCATGTGGGAAAGTAAAATCAGCCTACACATAAGATTTAGGCATTAACATACAATAAAGGTAATGTCTCTAAATTGGTGTCATAGCAGTGCAAGAACTAATGCAGTAAGATAGTAAGAGTAGTAAGAAAGACCAAATGACAAAAGACTATCTGTGTGAGAGAGCATTCCAGAAGGGGGCCATCTCATTCAGCATTGACTGTTTCTGCATAGCCATCTTTATCTCTCAACACAAGGTAGACTGTTAACTGCAAGAGGAAGAAGTTTGTCTGTGTGCGTGCGTGCGTGTGTGCGCACACACACACACACACATGTCTGTATTGAGGTGTTTACACAAGGTGAGCCATCAGACAGAACCATCAACACACAAAGAAAATTCAAGACTCCAAAAGCAAGTGACTGAATTCTTGCCTGGTTTCACTTGGCTTCTCACTACTTGGAAAAATACATACATTTCTGATAATCCAGCAAAATCATTAACTTGTCCGGAAAGCGTGGAAATGTAGTTCATGTATAAATTAAAATTTAATCAGATTGTTTTATTCCTTGAGGATCATTAGTCACACTTTCTAATACCATCTCTCCTTCCTGCTTTTTCTGAGAAGTGAGTGAGGACTATGGATACCTTTTCCGATTTTACAATATCAGCAATACAATTATTGCTTTATATTTTTCTCAAGATGTCACAAAACTTATGGCATTTATTCATGTACACTAATTTTAAAAAATAATTATACTTTAATAAATTCATCACATGATTTAGAATGTGGAGTAAAACCCTTTCTAATTTACTGAATTCTATATATTCATTTGTTACTTGCTTGTAACCTCATCATCCTTTAACATAAGATTTTAATTTTAGACAACAACTTCCAGAGATTGTAAAAATGTCAAAATCAGCCAACTGAGAAAAAATTGTTGTGTATTTTTGAAAATGTTTGAAAATGACCACAAGGGTCTCAGTCTTTACTTTGGAAAATTCCTGCTGTTTTCTGTGGCTTTGACAAATATTTTAATGTGTGACCCTTCAATGTAGACACAGAATGCCTTGTTTGGGGCATAAAATATTTAGAAATTACAAGTACAAATTTTAGCACATTCTTTTGTGATCATGAACTCTAAGGGACTATCATCAATAAGAGTAATAAGAGAAAGAGAAGTATAAACACATCAATGTGCTGTTCTTAGAAGTCGCAGTTATGGGCTGTGCTGTATGTTGACATCTGCTCACCATAATCCTTCAGATACACTCCATCTAAATGTTTGTAAATGCAGAGTTTTCAGAAAACCCATAATTAATGATGGATAAGCTATCCCTCTTAAATCTGTAGTAATCTCATTGCCTACACTTACCTTATCAGAGAGCTACTGCACAAGTCACATTTTCTGGGTTCTATCATATGCCATGAACTGTTTCCTAAACTAAAACTTTCCATGGACTTCCAGTGACTCATCAACAGCAGTCTGGAGAACACCTTTGATTCCAACCATGAGATCCCTCTACTGTATCATGATACCACCAGTTATTAAAATGA
This sequence comes from Sigmodon hispidus, assembly GCA_004025045.1. Taxonomy (NCBI): domain Eukaryota; kingdom Metazoa; phylum Chordata; class Mammalia; order Rodentia; family Cricetidae; genus Sigmodon; species Sigmodon hispidus. Next base: position 26,081 of record PVIH01015396.1, on the reverse strand, counting down.
GTTTCTAAACATCTATTTCTTGCAAGAGACTATAGATGAGGTAAAGCTTCTCTAAAATTTTAGCAGCATGCTCTCTGAAACTATCTTGGATTGGCAGTTATTCTTATTATTGGAATGTTTTAAAATTCAATTTGTTTAATTGACGTAGTAAACTATTGAGCTATCTATTCCTTTCTGCAGAGTATTTGGTAGATTTTATGGAAGAAGTAGTTGACATATTCATTGAGTGGCTGTCAAAATTGACACTGGTAACTTTTATTTTATTTTCCCTCATTGAATAGCTTTGGGTTACTAGCTAATCTCTACTGTATTAAAATTTTTGTTGTTGAGACAATATTTCTGTGTAGAACTGGCTGCTATAAAACTAGCTCTATAGATCTGGTTAGCCTAAAACTCATAGACATCTACCAGCCTCTACCTCACAAGTGTTGGGATTAAAGATGTGTGTTACCAACACCCAAAATTTTTCACTCTTTTAATATCAGAGATATTTAGTAGTTCATTCCTTTTGCATATTTGAATCAAATTGCTCTTCTGCTTTTCTCATTTCCTATATTATGGATAGGTACTCCTCAGCACTATCATAAGCCCCCATACTCTAACCTCTCAGACTGCGTTATGTGAACCTTGCTAAGTCTGGTGTGTTAGCCTTTCATTTAGCTCATTTTTTTCTGACCTTCAATAAAACTTTAAATTTGCCCTATGTAATATATGATCTCTCTCTCTCTCTCTCCTCTCTCTCCTCTCTCTCTCTCTCTCTCTCTGTGTGTGTGTGTGTGTGTGTGTGTATGTGTGTGTGTGTGTTTGAGAGAGAGTTTAATTTCCAAAGAGTTAGGGGTGAGTGTCTGAGTGTCTGTATATTCTTCTGTTACTAATTACTTATTAAATTCTGTAGTGATTAGAAAATAATCAAATACATAATTTGTCTAATTTTAAAACATTGTTAAGGTCTGTTTTGGTCCACAACAAAATCTACCTCAGTACTGGTTTTCATTTTTGAAAACAACTACTCATTCTACTGCTGATTGATGAACCAAACCAGAAATGAACTACACTGACGTCCAGCTGGTCAATAGCTTCATTAAACTCCTTCATAGAATTTATTGATTTTTCCATCTTGTATATTATCAAAAACTAAAAAAAATCAAAATATTTAAGAACAACTAGAAATCTATCCAATTTTACTGCAGTTTTGGCATTTTTTCTGTATTTTGCTTTATCATTAATTTGCCAGATGCTTACACTTTTAATATGTCATCATAGTAAATATACTCATGTGCTGGGGGTTAGAAAGAAAGCAGCCCTTCCAATAGGCAGTGGTCAGCCCAGGGTTGTCAGTGTGTGTTCATGAAATCAGTAGACAGACCCCATAGCACTGGGGTTTATAAAAAAAAAAAAAAAAAAAAAAAAAAAAAAACTTCACTAATTTGTGAGCTAAGGACCTAAAACCCCAAAGTCTCAACTCAACAAAATGACAGCTTACAAGCCCCTCTTTTTCACAATTTGATCTTTACTTTTCTTCAAAGGTTTTAGCAGACTTTCTTATTTTTTTCTTTTTAACTTTTAATTTATTATTTGGTGATTTTACATCATGTGCCCCATCAAACTCAGTTATCAGTCCTCTGTTTCATATCCACTCTTATTTATGAACTCCTCATTTACAAAAAAAAAAAAAAAAAAAAAAAAAAAAAAA
>PVIH01015396.1:0-24288 GCA_004025045.1 Sigmodon hispidus | reverse complement strand
CCCCACGACATCCCCTCATCCATTCCCCAAAGAAGCCAAGAAGTCCCAAGCTATGTCAGTTTCAGTCTGGCACATTCAACTGAGGTAGGTCCAGGTCCTTCATCCCAGTATTAAGGCTGGGTTAGGTGTTCCTCTGAAGGGAATGGGCTCTGAGATGTCAGTTGATGCACCAGGAACATATTCAAATCCTACTGCAAGAGGCTCCACAAACTGCCCATGCCATTTGACAGTCATCTACCTTTGGAGGGCTATTCTATCATTCAAAATAGTAGTTTCTAATCTGGGCTCAGACTACAGGCCCTCACTTCTTCCCTATGCCAGAGTAACAGCACCATGGAGCCTTTTGTCAGCTTAAGTGATTTTGATTCAAAGAAAGGCTTTTGACCTTAGAGGCTTTATTCCTTGACTTTAGCATTAAGTAAGGTGTTTTTTAAACATGTTTTTTTCAGAGGCAGTGGTTTTACTAGCCACTCCTGGGACCAAGAAATCATAAGTAAGAATGAAGAGTCCTTGACCAACAGGCTCCCTGAGTAATGGAAGAGTTTTGAGTCTGTCTAAAGATTTTTAACAACATGAAATTTGAGAGGAAGCTATTGAACTCTTATTTAAATGGATATATTGGTACACTGTATAAATATAGTCCAAAGAAAGTTGCATTACGTGCATATTCTTGTGTGTGTACATGTGTATTGCTATATTTCATATATGTTGTATGTGTACATATGTATTGCTATATTTCATATTTAGTAGGAATTAAGTATTGTAAGATTGTTTTCTTGATCAGAGCAGAGATTCTGTATTTCACAATCAAGAATGATCATTGAGAACAGTAAAACTAGTGTCAGCAAGCAAGTTTTATTTAGATGTAGAACTATCACTTCCTGCATCAAGCCTAAAAAATAAATTATCAAATAGAATTTTAGCATTTATTTGGAGATATTTTTGCCTGACAATGGGCCAATTTGGTCTTGTCTGTATGTAAATCAAGCTTTGAGCTATGATGAATCTAGTTTCATGTTTCAATAATGGGGTATTGTAAATAGCTCATGGGTCAGGAAAAAGTGCCCCACACTCAAGAAAGCCTGTGTGACGTAGGGCTGGTGAAGATTATTTTTTCCATTCTGTAGGGTGTCATTTTTGTCTTATTTAAACAAATATATTTTATTAAAATGAATATATTCTACCTCCTTTTCCTGATGGTTCCCCCAGTGGCTATTCTATATTGAGTGAGCTCACTAGAGCTCCAGCCAACCAACACTGTGGAAATTTTCCTTATAATCCCTATCCCTTTGCTCATACAGACTTCTCCCCTGTACTCAGCTGGATCTGGAGCTCACCCCAGTGTTCAGCCATGGATGTCTGCCTCCACATCTATTCATTGTTGGATGTAAGTTCTGTGATGGCAATTAGGATGGTTATTTTTATTATAGGGCACATTCTATCTAGGCACCATCTTTACTATTGGTTGGAGACCTAGCCAGGGATATCCTGTGAATTCTGTAGCTTTCCCTAGCACCCAGAATCTTTCCAACCAAATATTGGCTTCTTCAATTTAGATCTCCATCTCTTTTTTTTTTCCTTCTGACAGGTGTAAGTTGGTATCCCAAAGTTGTTTTGATTTTCATTTCTCTGATGGCTAAAGATGTTGAGCAATTTTTCAAATGCCTTTCAGCCATTTGTAATTCTTCTGCTGAGAATTCCCTTTTTAGTTCTGAACCTCATTTTTAAATTGGGTTATTTAGTGTTTGGGATTCTAGTTTCTTGAGTTTTTTATATATTTTAGAGATCAGTTCTCTGTCACTGGTAGGGTTGGTGAAAATCTTTTCCCATTCTGTAGGCTGTCGTTTTGTCTTATTGACTGTGTCCTTGGCCTTAAAGACGCTTCTTAGTTTGAGGAGATCCCACTTATTGATTGTTGTTTTTATTGTCGGTGCTACTGGTGTTATATTTAGGAAGTGGCCACCTGTGACAATGTTTTGGAGGATATTTCCCACTTTCTTTTCTATTAAGTTCAGTGTAGCTGGGCTTATGTTGATATCTTTGAATCACTTGGATTTGAGTTTTGTGCAGGATGATAGATATGGATCTATCTGCATTCTTCTACATACTATTATCCAGTTATAAACACCATTTGTTGAAAATACTATCTTTTTTCCATTGAATATTTTTGGCCTCTTTGTCAATAATCAAGTGACCATAGGTGTGTGGGTTAATGTCAAGGTCTTTGATTCGATTTTATTGATCCAAAAGTCTGCTTTTTACCACGCTATTTTTTATTACTATAGCTCTATAGTATAGTTTGATGTCAGAGATGGTGATGCCTGTTAAAGTTCTTTTACTGAGTAGGATTGTTTTGGCAATCTTGGGTTTCCTGTTATTGCATATTAAATTGAGTATTGTTCTTTCAAGGTCTGCAAAAAAACTTGTGTTGGAATTTTGATGGGGATTGCATTGAATCTGAAGATTGCTTTAGATAAATTGCCATTTTTTTCTATGTTGATCCTGTCATGTGAAGGCTTTTGAGGGACACTTAAGAAGCAAACTATATATAGCTTCTTCAACAAGTAGGGCTGGAAAAACCTAATATCCATGTGCAGAATAAGAATAGAACCAGATCTCTCGCCCTGAACACACATAAATGCAAAGACATTGATGGAACATTTGAAACTGCTAGAGAAAAAGACAGGCAGAGGATTCCAAAACAGTTAGGTAAGGACTTGCTGAACATACTTCCAGTAACTTAGGAAGTAATTCCAAAAGTTAACAGAAAGGTTTTCATGAAATTAAGAAGCAACTGCATGTTGAAGAAAAAAATCATCCAAGTGAGTGAGAGAAGAGGCTTCTGAAGTTATATATATGACATTAGGGTAATGTATATATACATATATACATTATATATTTATATATATATGTATATACAAAACCATATTTATCAGATACCAAGCACTTCTTTAGCTCTTCCTTCACTACCCCTCAGGCTGAAAAAGCTTCACTCTGTAGTAAATGGTAATCATCAGAGAATTCCAGAAATCTATAGCTTCAGAACACACACACACAAATTTAATGGTGATAATAATACTAGTGATTTAAGAAAATCAAGGCAGTTATGAAATACAAACACAGTAAGGAGACACAGAAAGAATGAGAGTAGGATGCACTAGGGTAGGAATGATGTAAATAGAGCAATCGTGTATAAAATTCTCAAAAATGTAAAAATAAAGTGAAACAATCTAGTCTTCAAGAAATGAACAATCCAGAAAACTTCCAACCCCTTTTGATCATTGAACTTACAAATTATTTTTTGTTCATAAATAAGTTTAAAACAGTCTTTCAGAAAAATAAAGAATTTTATGTTAATTTTAAATTTTGAGATATGTTCTTTTCATACACAATAACTGTTTACATAAGGAAGACTGAAAAGGGAGAAATGAACATGTGTGATAAATCAGGACTTGTTATCAGGAATTTCTCCTTTATACTTTTAAATAAAACGAAAGCTCATGCCAAGTCCCTCTAATCTTTATTTTGTCTATTTGAGCACATTGATATGAATTATATTCTACATGGTGGATTACTGATGGCTGACTGAACCAAGGCTTTTAGATCTGAAATATCATTAAAAGATTAAGAATTTTGGAAGAGTACAGTTTCTCTCTCAAATGAACTAGGTCTACTGTTTTTTTTGCTCAGATTTATGATATGATTATTTTTCTCAGTGTTTCAGATAAAAATATTTATATTGTTTGGTATAGCTTACCCTGATGTAAAAATTAGTTAGATTTATATTAGGTATATGTATGTATAAACATGTCATGGTCAGAATATTGAATAAGTAGTTTTATTAATGGATTGCTTAGTTTTATTTAAATTAACAAGAAAACAAACATGTAAAAGGAATAAATAACATAGCTTTTGGGTTTGTTGTCTACTATGTTTTCATTCTAAATTTTAAATCTGACATCATTTAGATATTTTATATACTTTGTAAACACTGGGTCTCTAAATGATTTGAGTATGAATATGCTATTCAGAATTCAGATCTCACTCATCCTTATCAATGTTCCAAACGTACTTTTCATTTTAATCATTGGCTACTGTTCTAAAAAACATGCTGAGTAGACTGCAGTGTGAACTGCACCTAAGGAGAAAAACATTTCAGGAAAAAATGGAATTAAATTTGAAATTTCATCTTCAATCAATATACTTCTGATATGCAAGGAGAATTTTTCTCTTCAATATATAATATTTATAAAGCAAAATTCATGGGTGTATATTTACGAAACATGAGAATTTAAACAAGTCATATATCTAATATAATATTATTTCAGAATCTTTAAAATTTGAAGGTTATTTTAGTTATGTGTATACTGAAAGAGTATTAGATGTGTACAATGGTGTTGTATCTATAGCTTTGCAGCTGATACACTTCAAATATTTCTCTTCCTTGGATATTTCTTCCTCCCTTTTAACTCAATATAAGTCTTTCAAAATCTATGACCAAAGGGATAAGAGCCCATCATGGCAGAGAAACATGGTAGCAAGCAGGCACGATCATGTAGCTGAGAGGTCACATCTTCAAATGTAAGCACAACGCAGATATCAATCTAAATGTGTGAGGCTTTAAACTGTCCAAAACTATCCTCAGCAACATACTTCCTCCAGCAAGACCACAGGCCGGAAACCTAGATAAACAGCACCACCAACTGACAACGAAAACTGTTTACATACTGAAGCCTAGGAGGGACATTTATCATGTAAACTATTGCAAGATAAAATTACATGTATACAATTTTAAAATGTAAACATAGTTATGGAATTGTGAGGGCAAATGATGGTTAAGAGTAGATGGTTAACTTTATGGGAAACCTGTGCCTTTAAAACTGTGTGCAAATAAAATTTATAAAATTCACTTGATGCCCAGCTTTCAATATATAGCATTGTTAGTCTTTTTATACTTAGCAATTCTATTTAGTGCATCTTCCTGTTGTTAATTATTCATGCTCTTTCTGACCACGAATATAGAAACTTTTATAAAGAATCTGTTCAAATACTTTTCCCATTATCACACTGAGCATTGCCCAAATCATTCCCAGTGGAATTGTCTTAAAGTAAGTGTATAAATCAATTGGCTAAATGTATGCAGAATTATTAACAGACTGTGAGCCATAGAAATGATTCTGTTTTCTATCTTCATGGCCATGTTGACTATAAATGAAGATAGTGCAGCCATATTATTTCAAAAGTACAGCAGCCTAACTTGCAAAATGGAAATGATACAAAAGATATTCTATATTGTCAGGGGTAACTATAACCAAACAAGGGACATACTGACAACCAGGTCACGTTTACAATATATGTGCATATACATGTATCAATATGAATATATACATATATATGCATGTAATAAGTATTAGTGAAAAAGAGAACATTAATATGGAGGACAGTAGGTGCAGGTATATGAAAGAGTTTGGAGAAAGCATATGGAAGGAAGAAATGTTGTAATTATATTATAATCTTACAAAAACTCTAAAGAAAAACAATGTTCTATGTTTCCAGGATAGGAAAACAATAAGTCATTTTTTTACCATATGGTATCATATGTGTAACTTTTCACAGATGAATCATAACATTTACAGACAATTTTCTTCTACTTTGGTCCATGTTATTTTTTAAAATCATTAGTGATGGATTAATTTTGCCAATTGCCTTTTTCACATACTCTGAAATAGTACTTGTTAGAACTTTTTAAAATATGATGATTATATTATTTTCTTCCTGGGTTAAAATCTGCTTGGTTACCTGACATTACTATTACTACTGCCATATACTGTTTGATTCCATTTTCTAATATTTAGTAGAGCTTCTCTTTGTATGTTCAAGAAAGGTATTAACATAAGGCGTTTTCACTTGCTGCCAGTGTCTTTTTCTACTTTTGAGAAATAACATTGGTTTCTAATTTGGGTTCATAAAAGTTTCTTATTCTTGTTCTTAGTGTCTGTGCTACCGGTGTTATATTTAGGAAGTGGTCACCTGTGCCAATTTGTTGGAGGGTCTTTCCCACTTTCTTTTCTATCAAGTTCGGTGTAGCTGGGTTTATGTTGAGGTCTTTGATCAACCTGGATTCGAGTTTTGCAAAGGGTGATAGGCTTGGATCTATTAGCATTTTTCTACACACTACCATCCAATTATGCCAACACCATTTGTTGAAGAAACTATCTTTTTTCCAATGAATATTTTTGACTTCTTTGTCAAAAATCAAGTGTTCATAGGTGTGTGGGTTAATGTCTGGGTCTTCAATTTGATTCCACTGATCCACAAGTCTGTTTTTATGCCAGTATCAGGCAGTTTTTATTACTGTAGCTCTATAGTATAACTTGAGGTCGGGGATGGTGATGCCTCCTGAGGTTCTTTTGTTGAGCAAAATTGATTTGGCAATCTTGGCTTTCCTGTTATCCCAGATAAAACTGAGTATTTTTCTTTGAAGTTCTGTAAAAAATTGTATTGGATTTTTGATGGGAATTGCATTGAATGTGTAGATTTCTTTTGGTAGGATTGCCATTTTTACTATGTTGATCCTACCTATCCAGGAGCATCGAAGATCTTTCTATTTTCTGATATCTTCCTTAATTTCTTTCTTCAATGATTTAAAGTTTTTGTCAAATAGATTTGTTACTTTTTGGTTATAGTTACCCCGAGGTATTTAATGCTATTTGCAGCCACTATAAAGGGCAATGTTTCCCTTATTTCTTTTTCAGCCTGTTTATCTTTAGTGTATGGGTGTGCTACTGATTTTTTTGAATTAATCTTGTATCCTGCTACATTGCTGAAGTTGTTTATTAGCATAAATGTCTTGGATATTCAGCTTTCCATACAATGATGCTATTTGGAACCAGTATACATCTGCTTTTGGTCTCCTAAAATTCCACTGAATTTGCTACTGTGCAATACACTTCTAAGAATTAAATACAATGAATAAATGAGAAAAAGTTAAGTTATAGAAACTTTAAAAAGGCACAGAAGTCTGGCTCAAATTCCCAGTCTAGTCAAAGAGAGTGAGGAGGGATTATATAAGCAAAGGGGTCAAGATCATGATGGGGAAACCCACAGAGATAGTTGAGCTACTGGGAGCTCATTGGCTCTCTACTGACAGTTGGAAATGTGCATGGGACTAAACTAGGCACTCTGAATGGGGAAGTCAGTGTATGTTTCAGGCAGACTGTGAGGCCTCTGGCAGCGGGATCAGGATTTACCTATGGTGCATGAACTGGCTTTTTGGAGCCCATTCCCTGTAGAGGAATATCTTACTCAGCCTTCATGTGGTGGATGGATTTAGTCCTCCCTCAACTTGATATGCAGACTATACTGACTCTGTATGGGAGTCCTTACCCTCTCTGAGAAGTGGATCAGTGTTAGGGTAGGGAGAAGCTGGGGGCCAGTAAAAAGACGGAGCAAAGGGGAACTGTGGTTGGTATGTAATATTTTTTTGAAAAAACAAAACCTTTTAAATAAAAATAAATAAATAAATAAATAAAAGTTTCTTATTCTCAAAAAAAGTGGTTCTCAACCTTCATAATGCAGTGACCCTTGGAAACAGTTTTTCATGTCGTGGTGACCCACACCATAAATTTATTTATTTGTTACTTCAAAATCATAATTTCATAGATATTAATAATAATGTAAATTTCTTATATGCAGGATAAAGATATGCAACCCAAAGGGTTCATGACCCACTAGTTGGGTTCTAGAATTTGTATACACATAGTATCATTTGATTCTGAACTTTTACTTGGAAAATTAATTATAACTGTACATGTAACTTGTCTCCTTAACAGAGGATAACTTCACTTTCTATTCATCTTCAGGGAATTTGGGAAACTGGCAACTGAAGAATGTATACTTAATATAAAATATGGAGCTTACTGGTAAGGATTCATTTCATTTTATATTTGCTTAGGTTTTCACTCTTTTATTCATAGATATACTGTTTTCAATATTATTTTTGAAATTTCCCATTTGTTATTACTATTTTCATATTCTTTAAGATATTTAACAGATTTGTAATTGATGCCTTGAACTATCATATTTATAATAACAGTGTCATATTCCACCACTTTTTTTCATTTTATTTTATGTGTATGGACGTTTTTCATGTATGTTTCTGTATCACATGTAAACATACAATAATAAGGCAGAAGAGGATGTTGGATTACTTAGGATTTGTTGCCTAATGTGAGCTGCCTTATGGGTATGAGGAATTGAACCAGTGTTCTCTGGAAGAGCATATGGTGCTCTTAGCCACTGAACCATCTTTCTAGCCTCACTTTGGGTTTTATTTCTACTAACTCATTTTTCCTGAAGGTTAAAGGTTAAACAGTCTTCTTTTATTACAAATTTAAAGACAAGATGTTAATAACATGTTATTGACTTTTTTGCCTGGTGTTGTCTAACAGACAAGTATTCAACTCTGAATCAGCTAAGACCTTTGCAGAGATTGTCTCATATTTCCATCAGCCTACATTTATGTTACTTCAATGCTTCCTCATGTTCAGCATATCCAAACTCAATCTCTCCATCCACACAGAAGCACTTTCCATAGTATTCCAGCTTAGTGATAGTTCCACATCTCTTAATTGGGCATTTTTTTGTTTTTGTTCTTAAATTTAATTTCTACATTAACTTTTCTTTAGAATCTGTTGGTATATACAATGCATATATATATATACCCTAACCCTAACCCTATCCGCATAATGTCATATGTACCAAGTGCAAACTCCTGGAGTCCAGAATCTGCTGGAACTGGAGTTACATGCAGCTTTGACATGGCAGATATGTGTATTTGAGTCTGAACCTTGGTCCTCTGCAAGAACAGTAAGTGGTCTTAATCATTAATAGATCTCCACCCCCTTTTATTATTTTAAAGTAGCATAATAGCACGTCTAAGTTTAAATTATGGCTTTTGAAGATGTCCTTTTGAAGTCATAGTCAAGTGTTTTATTGACTTAAGTCTTGGTACATTAAGGCTTAGTTCCATATCTATGAACTGGATGAAAAGTATGATGCTACTTGAAAACTAAATTAAACTATAGAGATGAAATTTTGAGTTCTCCCAACTTGCTCTTATTTTTCAAATAAACAATTCAACTCAATTAAATTTATTTCCTATCCTGTTTCCTGTAAGTGCCAAAACCATCTTTTTTTTTTCCCTAAGAATCGCTAGGAAACGTCTTATTATAGGCAATAGTCCAGTTTCTTTACATTCTGTGAGTCTAATGATTCCATTCAAAACTGGTTTTTGTTGGCTTGTTTGTTTTTAAGTTGTTCCTTTGACAGGAAATGCTTCGGGAATTGTAAACTACTGCGACTAGTTCTTTGACCTTCAAACTTCTACAAACAGCACCATGTATTTATTTCAACATTTTGTTCTTTTTACAGTAGTCAGCTCGACTTATTTATTTCTCCTTTAGATCTGTGAAAATGACTTTATAATTTTATATCTCAGAATCACTGAAACAACTGCTGGTTAGATAATATACTGTGACATACAATGAAGAAGACCAGAATAACAGTTTTAAGATCATTCCATTAAATGTAGAGAATTCAGAGGTCAGTACTTAGCTAAAAAACACATTAAAACTCTGTTATGTTTCAATTATAAAATTTCCTTTAGTTTTCCACAATTATGCCAACTTCTCTCTGACTTTTTTAATTGTGTTTCTGAATTCTACAATAGAGATTGCAGGAATAATAAAGCATTTATTAGGTAAACACTTGTAATATCAAGGATCAGTATCAGAATCTGGGAATGACTTATATTTCTTCCACAGGTTTGTCAGAGGTAACATGTAAAACTTTGTACAGATAAAAGGGCTGGGAGCACTGCTGTTAAGCCTAGGCATGCTTTTGCAATATTGATGTTAACTGTCCTACTTCAGAGACCTCTGTTTAATTGGATTGCGTATGGCTTCACAACAGGATATTTAAAATTCAGCTGCAAATTTCTCTTAGGCAATTGGGTAGAAGAAACTTTCTCTATTTCTATCCTCTCAAATCCACCCTTCCTACCTATTTTACTTTATATTACCACTGGGAATACTTAAGTCTATTTGTCTAAATGTTCTTTTGCTAAGAATATTAGAATTTTGGCACATGTGTGCCAGCAAGGAGAACATGATGTATTTATTAAAACAATAACAACAACAACAAAAAAAAACCCATACAAAACTCTTCCTGGCTGAAGTGACCTTTGCTGTAAATGGTTGTGGCCTGGACTTTCCCGGCCTAGCCTCGAGGTTCAGCTCTGTAGACCCTCAGTTTGGCAGGCCCACAGAGTCACAGAATCACCCAAATGCTTACATTAATTTTACACTGATTGACCTAGAGCCCACTCATAAAACTTGCTAACTCCTTCATCTGAACACAACCCATCTTGTTCAGCTGTGTGGCTTGGTTTCTTATAGGAGCATTTCATCTTCTTTACTCTTTATCTGCTGCTGTCTCCTTGTGTCTGTGGCGGCTCTCTCTGGTAGCTCTCTGACATTTGTCTCTGTTTTTCCTGTACTCAGAGTTTTCTTAGCCTGGTAGCCCTGCCCATACTTCCTGTTTGCCTTTGGCCAATCAGCTGTTTATTAAATTCATAGGTAGGATAAATAACCTGCATAATCTTACTACAAGCCTTGTGTGATTTTAGTAGGCAGGAATATGCACATATAACAGACATAATGTAAGAAGAGAAATAGTAACAAATCAATATATCAATACAGGGAGAAAGAGAGAGAACAAAGCCAAAAGCTGATAGTTGTGTTAAACACAAGTTAATGAGTTATGGTTTCAAGTTACAAGTACCTGACTGATGGCTCCCAGGTTGTCCACAAAGCTGTTCACTTCTGAGAGTAGCAGCAATATAATAGACTTCCTCAATGACCTGCAACTTCCTAGGGTTACTAGACTCCGAGAGACATAATGCTGCACCTGGAACTACAAATAAAATGGGTAAGATTCTATTTTCTATCACATCGGTACATCTAATAAACATCTTCTAAGACATTTATTTCTCAGGGAGATGCTGTACAAGAGGACAAAATGTTAACATCTGGGTTAGTACTAAGAAAAACTGTGAAAATTATTATAATATAGGCACTGTGACTATGTAGCATTCAAAAGTTTTAATGTATGACAGACTGCCAAAATGGAAGCAGATAGACTGTACGAAGCTAGAATAGGTGAAAAAGAAAATTAATAAAATTTATTTTCAAGTCCTTATTGATAGAAGACAGATGGAAATATAAACAAGGAGAAAGGATGATGAGTAATCTTTGACATATATTAGAACAAAGGTTCTTCTGTATGTCCCATTTCCACAGTGTTGAGGACAGGATGATATATTATAGTCTGACTTTATAGGTATAGGGGGAAATACATTACAGTTTGATTTCCCCTTTGTTAGTTCTTTTAATTATTTCAGATTTATTTATTGTGCATGTACATGTTTGTATATCTATGTATATGTGTGTATAAAAGTGCTAAAATGTACAAGTATAGGTCAGTGGAATACTTATGAAAGTTGGTTTCCTCTTTGCATATGTGAGTCCCAGGGATCAAACTTAGGTCAGGCTTTAATCCACTCAACCATGCTGCGAAACCAGCACTATTAAAAAAAAAAATTAAATGCCAACAGGATACAATACATTACATCTCTGTAGATGCCCCTTAACTGAATGGATTAACAAACTGTGGTACATTTACAGAATGGCAGCAGTAAGATAAAATGATATCCTAAAATTAAGGGGCAAATGGATGGATTTGGAGAATATCCTTCTGAAGTAGGGGATATTCTCACTCATTAGTGAACTTAAAAAACAAACAAAAAAAGATGCCATTGTCTACAAGAGCTCAAGGCTAGAACATAGCTAAATGATTAAGTGCTTCACTTCTGCATTGATGGCCTCTGGCAGGGGTTTGGGTGAGGAAAGACATGTTTTCTTTCTTTCTTTCTTTCTTTCTTTCTTTCTTTCTTTCTTTCTTTCTTTCTTTCTTTCTTTTAACTTTTGTAAAAGAAATTTTTATTATGAATAAAGGCACATTTTCCATCCGTGTATATCCTTATTCAAGGTCCCTTCCCCCTCCCACCCCCTCCAGGAACTCTCTCTTGTCCACATCTCCACATCTCCTCCCCAGCATGTCAGGAGGTCCCAAGGTCCCAATATTGCTCAGTTCAGCCTCCACTCCTGGCAGACCCAGTTTCCTCCCCCCAACATCAAGACTGAGTCAGGTGTTCCTCTAGAGGGAGTGGGATCCAAGGTGTCAGTCCAAGGTGTTTCAGATCCTAAGCTGTTCAGTGGTTGTGGTTTGCAGCTTGTTTTCTTTAAGGGTCTGGCCACGGGAGTTTAATTATGCTACAGTAAGTAAAGAGCAGCATGAATGGGTGTTTTTGTAAATGGGGAGATCATAAAAGTGGGTATGAATCTGAGAGGACTGATAACTGAATTTGATGGGGTACATGATGTAAAATCACCAAATAATATATATGTAAAAGAAGTAGCAAGGGCTGAAGTACTGGCTTTTTTGTTCTCCAAACCCCAACTGGAGCTTCAGTACTGTTGTGATCTCTAAATCTAATGGTGAGTGGGAATTACTTACCTCCTTTGCTGATTTTTTAAAACCCCTAGACAGTGTTTCTCTGTGTAACAGCCCTGTCTGTCTTGAAACTCAAAAGATCCACTTGCTTCCCAAGTGCTAGTTTTAAATATATGCACAATTATACCATTACACAATACATTTCTTTTAGTGATTTCTTAAAGTTAATGAAAGAATATTTATATTTTGGACTGACAGTTAATGAATCACTCATAACAGTATGTTTTTTTAATGTTTGCATTTAAATTTACTGTTTTCTTAAGATGTCACATTAATAACAATGTAATTTAAACTTATAAAGCATTTCTTTGTAAATTAGAGCATAATTACATATCAAAAAAATAAGTAAAAAATAAAAATGTATAAAGTCATGTGATTAAATATCGCACTATGATGTGTAAAACTCAACAAAAGAATTTCATCTAATATGACCTTTAAAGGAGCTGAGAGAACAGAGACTTAAGATAGAAATGGTCAGACACATCCACTGTTCTCCATAAGTTTAAATTATACAGCAGAGACATCAGTTTCAGTTCTATGTATGTGAGGTGAAATTGTAAAATATTTCACTGTGTCTTTGAGAATCAATATATATGTACAGATTTATTTCAGATTGATATTTTAATAATACACTGTCTTTTAGGAAGTTCACAATGGTAATAATAATGATCAGGCTACAGAACTAATAAAAATATTTATTATAATTCTGAAATATATAAAGTATATTACACACTCGCTTAAGATAACCTAACTATGAAAATATACTAACACGGGAACACATAAATATTTCATAATCACTATGTATTAACATTTATATGTTAATATTTTATTATAAAATATTAACATATAAATATAATATGTTAAATTTAATATAATATAATATAAATATATATTATTATATTATATATTTAATATAATATAATAAAAATATAAATATATTATATTATAATATAATATAATATAAATATACTTATATTTATGTTAATATAATATAAATTATTATATATTAACATAAATATAATATGTATTAACAATTATATTTAGATTGCTCATAAAATGTAGTACTAATTGTAAGCTTAAAATATTTTCAGCATTTTCATTTTTGTTTTTAGAGAAAACATGCACTTATTTGAACTCTAATGATTTCAGGTGATTATTTTAATTTAACTGAAGCTTTGTGTGCATACTTTCTCCACATTTTAATTCTTTAGTCAGTAAATTCAGATGGAGAAAAAAATTTGCAGAAAATAAAGAAGACTTAGGAGTAGTAAAATGGGGATGCAGGTAATGTGGCTACATTCCAGGGTCTACCATCTGTGTTAAATCGTAGCATAGCTGTTTCAGGGCGTGAAAAGACTTTTACTCACTAAAACTCTTTGTGTCAGAATTTCCACACATGCAGAACAACTGTGAAGGGAACTGCACAGTAGAGTCTTTAAACTCATTAATCTAGGATAGTAAAACTGTTTATCATAGTGTCAGATACCCAGGAATGTGCCCAATAAGCAGCACAATGCTATAATTCATAATAATATAAAACCATTGATGGTTATATGATATAAATCTAATTTACTGGCCACTGAAAAGTTAAATGCTATGAATAAACTTTTTATGGAATAAATACAATCCTGCTAGAGAATGATGCTGAGAATACAATTTCAAAATAAAGACCTCATCTTTAGTATGGAAAATAACTACTATTCTGAATAAACTTCATAAAGAAAAAAGGCTATACAACTCTGAAATTTGCAATTTTGTAAATGTTATTTTTAAATGATCTCAATCTATCCAAAGTTATAACTGAAGCTTTTCTTTTTTGATGCATAAGGGACCCTTTTCAGAAAGACTGATTGATATAGAAGTCAAAATTACCAACAATATATTTTTGCTATGAAACTATGAAAGGCCTAGCTCAACATTCAAACCAAACTTTCTTTTCCTATTGAATCTTCTTTTATTTCAGGAGTCTAAAGAATTAGAAAAAATCTTTTCTCAAATGAAGTGAGGATGAGCTGAGTTCTGCTGATCAGACATGATCGCTGGGCCCCTGAATTAAAAGTGTATTACAGAAGAACAGACAAGAAGTGGGTGCTGAGTGTGCACTTTGTTGACCATGATGTGGTTCAACAGTCATTCATAATCTTCCTGGTTATTCAGTTTCATATCTATCACAGAAACAGCAAAAATCTTTGTGATTCTATGCGCCTTCCAAGTTTTTATTTTTGCTCACCAACCAGCTCCCAAATAATGTCATGGAGACTTATTAGTCATGAATGTTCAGCCTTGCTTAGGCTCCTTTCTGGCTAGTTTTTTAACTTAAACTAACCTGTTTCTCTTTACCTACCTATTTTCTTTCCTTCTCTATATCTTACTTTCAGATTTATGATGTCTGGCTGGCTAATGGTTGCCTAGTTTCTTGCCCCTGGCATGTCTCTCTCTTTCTCCTTCATTCTCTTCTCCCTCCTTCTTCTCTATTTCCTCTTTCTTTTTCCTAGATTTCTCCTACTTATCCTTTCTGCCTGGCAACCATGCCTATTCTTTCTCTCTCTAGCTAATGGCCATTCAGCTTCCTTTTAGACCAATCATTTTGCTTAGGCAAGCAAGGTGAAACACATGCAACATATCTCTACATAATTAAACAAATGCAGCATAAACAAATGTAACACATCTTTATATATTTCATTTTCCCATAGTAGTATGGGTTAGAGAGTCCCTACTTAGGACTCAGCCTTCAAAAAATGCTTTGTCCTGCATGTTCTTCTGGGAGATAAAAAGTAAAGCCTTGCCATAGTAAAGGCTTGGAATATGGAGGGTGGGAATTCCAATTGCATGCCCAATTACTTCTTCACAGGAGCTACCTAGAAGAGAGGACGTCCTTAGAGCATCAGTGGATGGATGGTATACTTAATCTAGGTGTCCTAGATCACATAATGCTACTGTGCAGAGGTAGCCTTTCCTGGAAGGAGTAATAGTGGCCTACACTTTGTAGTCACATGGTGATCCTAATATACAGAGAAAATGAAGAAGTTTACATTTCCTTGGTTAACAACATATTTCTTTCTCTACTGCTTAAAATTATGTCAGACTGTTGTCTCTCAGCCACTAGTTTACAAGAACTGAAATATTTAAATAATCTCACAGGACACTATGTTGATGCATAATATTGATGTTCTCCTGATGTTAAAAAGTAGGTATTTAAAGGCTCTAGAAAACATGAGTACTCCAAAAAGTAAGAAATAAGTCTCAGAATTTTGGTGCATGAGAAGAACACATAAGAGGCATAGTGGGATTATGTTGGTAATGCAAATATATGTCCTGCCTATGGGTTTAATAAAAAGCTGATTGGCCAAAGGCAAACAGGAAGTGTGGTAGGGCTACCAGGGTAAGAAAACTTGGGAACATCTCAGAGCAGACACAGAGCCAGACAAGTGTCAGAGAGCCACCAGAGAGAGCTGCCACAGATATGACAAGGAGAAGGCAGCAGACACAGAGAAAAGTAGGTGAAATACTGCTATGAGAAAAGTTACCGAGCCATGAGGCTGAACAAGATGGGTTGAGTTCAGATGAAGGTGCTAGCAAGTTATATGCCTGGGCCCTAGGTCAATCAGCGTAAAAATAATATATGCTTTTGTGTGATTATTTGAGGCAAAGCAGGGCCGAGGGCAAGACTAAACTTTTGGTCCAGGACCGGAAAGTCCGGGCCAGAACGTTATACAACAGGGAAGTTCTTTGGTTTGATTCATATTTTAATACTCCCTTGACAGTGAAAAGCAATTTGCTTCAGTATGCATTTCCTAATGTTAAAGATGAAATGTTTTAACTAAGGCAAAATATACCCATTAAGTTTATAACCTAGACACATCTATTGAGTAAATTCCAGAGTTTTAAGATTTGAGAAACAAGTAAAATAATGACAAAACATGTAGGTCTGCTACTTGGATCTGCAAAATATCTGTAAGATTCAATGGGCTTGTATTGCATGAACCCTGTAGTCCACCGGTAAATTATCACAGCAGAGGACCTAGCATCTGGAACAACACTATAATTTCATGACAAGTAATTATGACTCTTTGTAAACTCTTTGCTCATGCTATCTGGCCCTGTTTGATTCTAGGACATTAACTAGCACTATTCTGCTCAGTATGAACCTGAGTACTATCTAAAATCAAGCATTGCATACATCGATAAATAACAAGCAAACAGACAAACTATACACAAAACTGGCAAGCCTAGAACTTACTGGGTAGCCCATATTGGTCTGGAACTCATGCTCTTGCTTCAGCTTCTGGTATGTTAATATTACAAGCATGAGCCACTTACACCTATCTGCAACCCTATTTTTTAAAGTAACTCTTAACTGCCATAGTACAACTGACAATACAGTAAGCAAAAATGCTCACAGAATTGATGGCTGAGACCTTCTCCCATTTGTAGTAAACAAGGATGAACAAGTGGCCTCATGACTTCTGATGTTTTTAAAGAACAAGTAGTATGAATCTATGCAATAGAACTGATGCTGTTTTTCAAAGATACTAAAACATGAAGGAGCAATAAACTGAAGGTAAATATTCTTTAATCAATGCTGTTATACCAACCAATATTCAAAGGTACTCATATAAAAATATTTAAAAATGCATACACTGCAACATGTTACTTTGCTTTTCAAAATGTCAGTTTCATATTTTAATGTAAAAGTTTCTGCCACAATTAATTACAAAAAGCAATATGAAATAATTATATACATTAACATTTTCTATAAGGGAATAGGCTACTTAGGAAAACCACATGTTTCTAAGGAACAGCAAAACAGTTAAGGATTAATAGCAAAAACCACACAGGCATACAGTGATGCTAGTAGATTTATGGCAAATATTGACAAAATGTGGTCTGTGTGAGAGGATAAGTAAGTTAGTCCTACTACTTATAGACAGGAAGGTACTTACAAAACCTATCACAGTTCAATCCACTTTCATCTTCATATGAAAATATGGTGTTCTGAAAGTTCAAAACCAGTGATATTATACAAATTTGGAATACATGAGTATCTAATTATCTAATTAATGAGAGTAAAAAAGTATTTGAGAACTGAGTACTATTTTTAAATTAAAACTACTGAAATCAGACAGACAGTTTAAAACACCTAAAGTGTTTACTATTATTAAATTTATTTTTTGTATATGCATACATGCCTGTATGCAGCATTTGTATTGATGTCCTCAGACGCCAAAAGGCAGTATCATATCTCCTGGATCTGGAGTTCCAAGAAGTTGGGAGTTATGACATGGGCTCTGAGCACTCAATTCCTGTCCCCTGGAACAGAAATAATTCTTTTCCTTACCATTAAGCTACCCAAAATAAAATTTAGATGTTAAATTGATTAACATCATACAAGGTAAACTTTATTGGACACACCTTATCTACTGAATAGAACATCTACAACAGAGAAGAATCTATAGATTATTGTAAAACCTCAGGCATTTGGGATCTATCAAAGCACCCTACCCACCCCAATGCTTACATAAACTTTGAATTGGCCAGTCAGAAGATGCATTTGCATGTCAGCCAAAAGGACAACCTGTCTGTTTTAGTATCTTCAGACTTCTACAATATATATTCTCTTTGAAGAATTTATTTTGACCTTTAAAATGGTGTGTGGGGTTAGGGAGTTGTGTGCATGTGAGCCTGTGAGCACACTGCCTGCAGAGGCTAGAAGGGAAGGCCACACTTATCAAAGGCAGAGAGATACAAAGAGTTGTGAGCTGCCTGATGTGGGTCCATGGGCACAGGGAACTGAACTCTGATTCTCTGCAGAGGCAGTATGCAATTTTAACTGAAGAGTTGTCTCGCCAGCCCCTTCTGTAATATATTTTAATAGTAAAGTTTCTTAGATTCAAGCTTGTGCATATTACCAGTGAATGATGTTCTAGTGATGACAATATGCAAACATGCAGCCTGTGGCTTAGGAACATAGTTGGAACACAAACCCAACACAAAATCACAAACATTGAAATATATTGTAAGATTAATTTTAAATTGTTACTTATTTATGTGTATGTATTTTAAATTAAGTTTATGCTTTGCCTATCTGTGTATCTGTGTACCATATGTGTTTGCAATACACAGAGGTCAGAAGAAAGCATTGTACCACCTGTAGTTGGAATTACTGATGGTTCCTGGCTGTCGTGTGGGTGCTAGGAGCCAAACAAAGGTCCTCTGGAAGAGCAGAAAGTGCGCTTAATTACATACCCAGCCTATGGGATTATTTTAGAATTTGGAGGTGTTTTTTTTTTTTTTTTTTTTTTTTTGCTATTGTTTTGTTTTATTTCTTTCACTGTAACTGTGTGGTTTCTGAACATGAAATTAACATCTGCATTATATCCTCAATCTGAAAAGGAGAAATTTTGGAAGGGAACATTAAGGAGCTAGTATTATCAATGTTGTCAATAGTGTAGAAATTGCTACTTCTAATGGTCTGCGAAGCAGCCATGTCTATATTTAGTTTGCAGATCAGATTTATACTACTAAGTATTTCTAATAAGTAAAAACAAAATTTATAAATATGATTTCCAAACATATGAGGCATTAGTAAGGCATAAAGTATAAAAAAGAAAATAAATATGAATAAAGATGCTCAGAGATTAGGAAACCAAAAAATATAACTATAAATGAGAAATACATTAAAAGCTTAAACTATGACAATGAGATAAATGAGAGAATAAAGAGAGAGGTAGCAAACTGAAAAAATGAAGAAAAGGAAATCAGCTAGATATGGAAAAATATGTGGAATATGGAGAGAGGCTATGAATCAGAACAGAATTCAAAGGCACACTTACTTCAGAGTTTGAAAAAAAGAAAGAGAAAGAGAAAAGACCAAAAGAGGGATGACAACAAAACCACAGGAGGCATCACCATCCCCGAACTTCAAGTTATACAATAGAGCTACAGTATTAAAAACAGCCTGGTACTGGCATTAAAACAGACTTGTGGATCAATGGAATTGAATTGAAGACTCCAACATTAACCCACACAATGGAATTGAATTGAAGACTCCAACATTAACCCACACAACTATGAATAACTGATTTTTGACAAAGGATTCAAAAATATTCAATGGAAAAAGAAAGTATCTTCAACAAATTGTGTTAGCATACCTGGATGGTAGTATATAGAAAAATGCAAATAGATTCAAGACTATCACCCTGCAGAAAACTCAAATCAAAGTGGATCAAAGATCTCAACATAAAACCATTTACACTGAACTTGATAGAAAAGAAATTGGGAAATACCCTCCAACACATTGGCACAGGTGACCACTTCCTAAATATGACACCAGTAGCACAGACACTAAGAACAACAATCAATAAGTAGGACCTCCTGAAACTGAGAAGCCTCTGTAAGGCCAAAAACACAGTCGATAAAATAAAACGACAGCCTACAGAATGTGAAAAGATTTTCACCAATCCTTCAGTGACAGAGGACTAATCTCTAAAATATATAGAGAACTCAAGAAACTAGAGCCTAAAACTTTGAATAACCCAATCAAACAATGGAGTTCAGAACTCAAAAGGGAATTCTCAGCAGAAGAATTACAAATGGCTGAAAGGCACTTGAAAAAGTGCCCAACATCTTTAGCCATCAGGGAAATGCAAATCAAAACAACTTTGAGATACCATCTGACACCTGTGAGATTGGCTAAAGTAAAACACAGATGACAGCCTATGCAGGAGAGGATGCTGAGCAAGGCTAAGACTCCTCCATTGTTGGTGGGAGTGTAAGCTTGTTTAGCTACTCTGGAATGCAGTATGGTGGTTTCTTAGAAAACTGGGACTCAATCTCCCCAAGGATCCAGCAATACCTCTATTGGGCATATAACTTAAAGATTCACATTTGCACTCTAAAGGCATTAACTCAACTATGTTCATAGCAGCATCATTTGTAATAGCAAGTACCTGGAAACAACCTAGATGTCCCTCAAGTGAAGACTGGATTAACAATGGAGTACTTTTTTACTCAGCAGTTAAAAAACAAAATGATATCCTAAAATTTGAAGGCAAAAGGAGGGCTAGGGAGAATATCCTCCTAAGAGAGGTATCATAAACCTAGAAAGATAAGCAGGGGATGTACTCATCATTAGTGGATTTTAAACAAAAAGCAAAGCATGTCCAAGCTGCAAATGACAACGACTGAACAGCTTGGGATCTGAAACACCTTAGACAGGCACCTTGGAGCCCATTCCCTCCAGAAAAACACCTGAGTCAGTCTTGATGCTTGGGTGGGGAAAGCGGATGTGCCTGGCATGGATGCTGAATTAAGCCACCATGGGACTTTGGGACCTCCTGCCCTTACTGGGGAGGAGATAAAGTGATGGGAAGAAGAGAGAGTGACTCGGAGGAGGCTTGGGAGGGGGAAGGGAGTTTGAACAAGGGGATGCATAGATAAAAAAAAATATGACTTTATTCGTAATACAAAAAAAGAATAGGAACTAGGCCCTCCCAGGATAGGCAACTTCCAATTACATGGGGAATATATGGAGTCTCTAAGGGATGGATCAAACTGTGTTTCTTGTGTATACTGGCACTTCAGAGCCCATTCCCTCCAGAAGAACACCTAACCCCATAGTGACATTAGGATGGGGAAATCAGACTTACCTGGAGTGGATACTGAGCTGACCTACCAAGGGACGTCCTGTCCTTTTCAGGAAGGGGATGAGGGGATGAGGAAGAAGGAGGCTGAAGGCTGACCAGGAGGGATTGGGAGAGGGAAGGGAGGAAGAGCAAGGTGATACATGAATAAAAAAATACTTTGTTTTATAAATAAAATAAAAATTAAAAAAAAACCCACAGATGACAGCCTATGCTGGAGAGTATGCAGAGCAAGGGGAACATTCTTCCATTGTTGGTGGGAGTGTAAACTTGTTCAGCCACTTTGGAATGAAGTATGGCGGTTTCTCAGAAAACTGGGAATCACTCTTCCCAAGTATCCAGCAATACCACTATTGGGCATATACCCTAAAGACACACATTCACACCCCAAAAGCATTAGTTCAACTACATTCATAGCAGCCTGTCACCCAGCACAAAACTCAAATCCAAGTGGATCAAAGACCTCAACATATACCCAGCCACTTTGAACTTGATAGAAAAGAAAGTGGGAAATATACTTCTATGAATTGGCACAGGCGACTACTTCCTAAATATAACACCAGTGGCACAGACACTAAGACCAACAATCAATAAGTGGGATCTCCTGAAGTTAGGAAGCTTCTGCAAAGCCAAAGACACTTTCTATAGGACAAAACGACAGCCTACAGAATGGGAAAAGATTTTCACCAACTCTACAAGTGATAGAGGACTGATCTCAAAGATATATAAAGAGCTCAAGAATCTAGAGCCCAAAACCTTGAATAACCCAATCAAAAAATGGGGTACAGATCTAAAAAGGGAATTCTCAGCAGAGGAATTATGAATGGCTGAAAGGCACCTGAAAAAGTGCTCTTCATCTTTAGCCATCAGAGAAATGTAAATCAAAACAACTTTGAGATATCACCTAACACCTGTTAGATTGGCTAAGATAAAAGGCACAGATGACAGCCTATGTTGGAGAGGATGCGGAGCAAGGGGAACACTACTCCATTGTTGGTGGGAGTGTAAGCTTGTTCAGCCACTTTGGAATACAATATGGAGGTTTCTCAGAAAATTGAGAATCAATCTCCCCAAGGACCCAGCAATACCACTTCTGGGTGTATACCCTAAAGATGCACAGTCACACTCCAAAGGTATTAGCTCACCTATGTTCATAGCAGCATTATTCATAATAGCAAGAACCTGGAAACAACCTAGATGTCCCTCAGCTGAAGAATAGATTAACAAACTGTGGTACATCTACACAATGGAGTACAACTCAGCAGTAAGAAAAGATGATATCCTAAAATTTGCAGGCAAATGGATGGATTTGGAGAATGTCCTCCTGAGCGAGGTCTCACAAACCCAGAAAGATAAGCAGGGGATGTACTCATTTATTTTGGTATTGACCCTCTGTAAGTTATGTTTTAAATGATGTTTATTTTATGAGAATCATTTATAAAATAGAGAAGGTTTTAAGAAAAGGTGAAGGGGTAAGGTTGCAGCTTGCCGGAGCGTTTTTAAACGAAAGCTTTTATTTAATATGCCATACATTTGAATCTCTTGCCACCACACCGGAATAGCGACCAGTCTGGAAACTGTCACTAGTCTGGAAACCGTGTCACCAGTTTGGAACTCTCACGAGAGGTCTTGGCCCTACGTGAGAGAACGCTGGCTTTTTGTCTTTTTTTGGGTGGTCTACTTCCGAAGCTCTTTCCAGTTGACCATGCCACGCTCGGATCCAGCACTCTGATGCGATCCATTCACATGTGTATTTTCTGATTTCCAGCTACATCTCCACGTTTTGTCTAAATAGGAAGGTTTTAAACTAGGTATAAAACTATATATTATAGGGATCATCATAAGGCAGTGTCTGGGGAAGAGAAAGGTATTAACATAAGTGAGGTCAAACTACTGTTAACAACAACTATAAAGTGTAATTTAATATCTAAAATGTTGATATCAGAAAATGTACAGGGATTGTTTTAAGGCTGTTTATCTTAAACAATAAAGTTTTAACACTTGAGTGTCTTTGCTGAAATGTGAAGTAATAACAACCTTAACTATTTAATTTTTAATACCGTCAATACCTGAGAAGGATAATATATATTTGAAGTTAGAAGCATGAAGTAACTTTTAGAATTTAGGAGAAGACAACAACAGTTAACTATTTGAACAGTTATCTACTACTTTTTTGTACAACGGCAGCATCTATCTTTGTGGCTATTGGCCTATGATATTTGACAAGTTTTTATAGAAGCAGGGTTTTTGGTAGGACCATCTTATCTTGTCTAGGCAGGCTTCGGGAGTCTCTATCTTTTATTTTGTTTGTCTATTTTGGACAGTGAGCACTCTGACAGCAGTCAGGGCAAGTACAGTCTTTTGTCTCTTAGGCTATTATTTGCCAAACAAGACAATCTCTATGTAAGATGTCTGTGATGTTTAATGCCACCTTGAGAAAGGAACAGTGATGTTAGGAGTTGTCATGTCTCTCAAGGCCAAATTTGAGATAACAAAATTTTGAAAGTCATATTTTTTTGGTCTATGAAGTGGTTGAAGACACCTATCTATTGGGTATATTTTAACATGTTTTTATTGGGTATATTTTGACATGTTTTTGAAAAGCCTGAGTATTTTGACTGTTAGGTGGCAAATTTGAGTAACCATAATCTGCAATCTCAATTAACCAAGACAGTGAAGCTAACATTGTAAAAATAGGCATTTTAAAAATGAGTGTACAGCACTTTTAAATAATTTTAAGTATAACAATTTTATGAATATTGACCAAAATATATATTTTGTATCAAATGACAATAATATTTTAATTATATATCATTATATATATAAAAATATATTTGAACAGTTATATAAAACAACTTGTGTATATATTATAACAAATGCTATGACTAGCATAAATAATTAGAGGTAGAAATTGTATTATTGAAATGGCAATGTAGTTAATATATATTAATGTGTAATATATTTTAAACAGAGGTAGACACGTGTAAATTAAGGCAATTATATATTTAGCTTT
>PVIH01015395.1:0-49828 GCA_004025045.1 Sigmodon hispidus | reverse complement strand
CTCTGGTCAGGGTTCGAATCTGCCCCTCAGAGACCCCTGCAGTTGGTTTGCTCAGTTCACTCAGTTCGGGGTCGCAGTGGGGATCCTTGCAGCTACCCTCAGCAGCAGCAGGAGCTGTGGGTGTGGCCAGGTGCAGAGTTCAGCTGCCCCCTGCTCCAGAGTGTGCTGGGACGCCCCCATCTCTTCAATTCTGTTGGTTATGCTTGTATCTGTAGTTCCAGCTCATTTCTTCAGATTTTTTTATTTTCAATTTTGCCTATTTTGTGCCTTTTTTATTGCTTCTTTTTCAGTTTTTAGTTCCTGGAATGTTTATTTCATTTTTTGGTTTACCTTTTGTTGGTTTTCTTTCAATGATTTGTTCTTTTAATTTTTTGTATTTACTTTCTTCTATTTCTTTAAGGAAATTTTTTATATCTTCTTTGAAGGTTTCAATAATCTTCATAAAGGTGTTTGTGGTGTTGTTTGGAGGTGTGGTTTCATATTTCAGTAAGCCT
Organism: Sigmodon hispidus; assembly: GCA_004025045.1. NCBI lineage: Eukaryota > Metazoa > Chordata > Mammalia > Rodentia > Cricetidae > Sigmodon > Sigmodon hispidus. The sequence continues at coordinate 49,334 of PVIH01015395.1, read as the reverse complement.
TATTATTCAGGAATCATTGTACTCTAGTACTGTAAAAGCTAATCTTAAAGAAGTAATCTTTCAGCTCACATCCATCTAGCTCAAGTGCTCAGTCTTTTGGATGTCTTCAGCAACTGTGGTTTGCCTTCAACCTCTGGGAGGCAACTAATAGCAGCAGCAACAGACTATATTTTTTAGAAGTCTCTTAGACTCCTTTGAGTATCACCTAAGAGGTAGGTTCCTCATACAAGGATTGGTGAGGTTTTGCTTGTTTGTTTGTTTGTTTCTTAGTTTGTGGCTCTGAGGACAAAAAGGAACTAACAATAATACATCTAAAATTAATTATATCAATTTGTCTTGATCTTTCAGAATCTAATATTCTCAAATATTGGTAATTGTTCTATTGTGTAGTTTTTATTGTAATAATCTATATAAAGCTTCACCCATATACATTTTCTCAACACATTTTTAGGTCATTCTATATAACACAATCTTCACTTTATGTTCTATAACAAATTATTCCATGCCTGGTTACAGTGAGAAAGAAGATAGAATAAACAACTATGCAAAGGAAAGAAAATATATATATATATATATATATATATATATATATATATATATAAAACAAAGAACTGTAAGAATGCATGCTGAAATGGTAATTGCATTAGAAGCCACCAACTGTGTCTAATTAGGCTGCCAAAGAATATTCAGTGCCCTTTTCTCCCACTGAAATTTCTTCTCAAGATACACAATTAAATTATGCTATGGAACCTCTAGTGTAATATTTCATACTACTTCTGAGACAAAATAGCTATCTATAAACTATAGTACAGAGTACTTGATTTCACTATGTGGACTAAGTACATACAAATTTTATCAAATTGTGTTGTGATTGGCTCTTAGTTTGATTTCATTAACTGGCTTCAAAGAGCATTTGTTCTGTTTCACACTAAGTAACACACACACACACACACACACACACACACACATACACACATAGCTTATCTTCATAGGAATCATGCCTATAACTATGCAATCTAACTCTTGAAACTTGTAAATAAATTTTTTTCTAAAATTTGTTCACATGATAATGCTTTAAAATAGACAAAATGCTAAATTAAATTGTGTCTTTTTATGACTTGTTTATCTTAGATATTACATTCTTTACCATAATACAGTTACGATAATTGACATTATTGCAACCAAAAGAATGATAAGGAAAAATGATTGAAAAAAATCTTAAATCTCTGATGACCTTTAAAGCCACAGAGAATCAATATGTCTCAGCCAAACCCCTGATTCAAGTACATTTTTCTATTGAAAGGAAAGAAAATGCCATTACATTTGGACTAGGTGCAATGGTGCATGCTAGCAGTCCGAGCTAGCAGGCCTAGTGATGTGGAAGTACTGAAAGTTGGAGACAGACTGGCCACCTTAGTAAGACCATTACCTCTGAAAACAACAACAACAAAGGACAACCAAGCCATAAAAAAAAGAAAAAGAAAATGTCAAGATTACCTTACTAAATGCTAAAAAAGTTTATATCGAATGAAATGAGTTGATAAACCTGAATATTTGAGGTTTATGTTAATTGCTATAATAAATTATTATCTATGACTTACATTTTTATAATTAATTTTCTATTTGCCAAATACACTTGCTAATCCTTTATTTTCTTCAATGGTTATCCTTTAGAATTTCAAATTAAGAAAGTATTTGTTTAAAATGTTAACACTGTTGAGTGTCAGTTATTTGTCAAGAACAATGATTGCTATTGCAGATACAAACAAAACACAGGGTAACTCCTGTATAGCAGAAGCTTTAACTTAATGGGAAAGAAAGGATTATTCATGATATAGTTAATCCCCAGTTTATGATTCTATGTAGTATTTGACATTTTCAGAGTCTTTGCTTAGAAATGTGCAGTATTTCAGACATAAGATACTATTATCAAAGGCAGAAGACTTAATACAGAAAGTACTGTTCCAAGTGTTATTTAATAAGGAGGCTGTCACAACATACTAAGATTCATGTAGGGGCCATACTATATAAAGCAAAACTATGACTACTCCAAGGTCTAATTTAGGGAAAGTATAGTCAGAGGGATCTGGAAGGTTCCTGGTCAGGGAGAGAAAGTTGTAAATTAAAATGGGCATTAGATTAACAAGACCATGGGGAAAGAAGGTAGGATATAAAAAAGGAAGAGAAAAAGATATCCTATAGATGAACAAGAGAGCATAAAGACAGGAGGACCAGGAGCGCACATAACCAAAATGCTAGGGTTATGTAAAAATGAGAACATGGGGAGAGGAAAGCCCAAGAGCTGAAGAGTTTTAAAATAGGGGCAGGGTAAGAAGAGCCAGGATACATGTATGAACTCTGTAACAGGTATTTATGATGTAAAGGGAACCTGGAGGCCAGCAAGCACTTTAGTGTGCTAATATGCACCACAGTTAGCCATTAGTAGCTTCTAAATCAGCCAAATACAATTGGAGGAAAAAAACTACAAAAGTGAGAGGCATACTTGAAGAAAATCCACTTGATCATCTTGAAACAAAGTAGGGCCAGTGATGATGAACAACATAAAATAAGGTAGGTAGGAGGTTCAAAGTCAGAATGAATATCAACATGACCAATTGTTTCTATTAAATGTGTTATAAGACACACACAATATACAAATAGCATATATACAATGATAACATTGGCATATAGTAATAAAATAATTTTCCTTAAAAATGTACTTAAAGAAATCAAAGTAAAATTCTTAATATTTTTTCTTTTTAATAATATGAATATTTTCATATATTATCAAAAAGTGATACACCATGTGATGGAGCTCAATGTAGCACACTCGCCTAGAATGTTCAAGAACTTTTGTTTGATTCCCAGTAGCACACAAAGAAATATCATGTATTCTATTACTTCATTAGAATACATATATATGTATATATATATATATGTGTGTGTGTGTGTATAATTAGTGTAAGTTTAGATAATAGAAGTATATTTTTCAAAACAGAATTATAATCACAAGCAACACAATGTTATTATTAATGTGCTAATGTTTGATGTTATACTATTTCTTCTATCACCAACCACGATCTTTAATTTATGATCTGTGTTAATGAATCCAGGAGCAAGTAAGTTTAGGGAGTAAAGGGCCTAAGACTAGTGGTGTTATCTCCGGATAGTTAGTTCTCTTATCTATAGGGGGAGATGACCATAGGACATAGTAGTGTTTCATCTATCTGTAGCTGTTCTTAGGTGCCTGAGAAATGTTTCAGAAGAAACGCCTTTGTCCAAGGGCTGACTCTGTCCCAGTGTGTACTAGTGAAGATAATTGCAGGGAGGTTAGACATTGAGTCTGCTCTAGGCAAAAGAACAAAGACCTGATTTGTGAGAAAAAGAGATATTGTCTGTGCAACCGTTTTCCACACACAGCTAGGAGAAGTTATCCATATGCCCCCCGATGTGTGAGGAAAATTGTGCCCAATAAATGATCAAGCACACTGGTAAATGTTCTCAAGAAATAAGTTCCATGGAAATAACAAAATGGGAAAGCTATAATCATACACAAGAAATCCTCTACATGAAACAGCTAACAAAGTCAAGGGTAATTAATACCAAAACTCCTTGATTTTTGGCTTTACCTCCACCAGGGCCCTTGGCTCTGATAGGTCAGCCTTGTCAATTCCAACTGAGTTCCCACTTCATATTTCTACAACTCTCATCAATTCAGACATAGTCTCTAATGCCAGTCAAGAAATAAACTTTCCAGCAATTATGAAGTCAAGCAAGAAAAGACAAAGTATCATGTTATTTCATGTTCATTATATAAGCTGCCACCAAAAGTAAAGGCTCAGATTTAGAGGTTTTCTTTAAAAGATCTGAATTTATGGTGAAGAAAAATTTCACAAAGGTGTGAGTTAATTATAGATATAGTCAGGTTGAAAACCAAGAATGACCATCAGAGATAATAATGTGCTTACAACTATATGACGGGTATTTTCTCTAACAATTTGTTGTTAGTTTCACCATTACTTTATTCTAAAATCCATTCACTTTTAAATAAAATTTCCATATACACTTAGAGGACTCTGGGGCAAATTCTTAGGGGAATATATATATATGAATATATATATATATATATATGTACATGTCAATTTTTCTTTGCTAATTATATCCTCCAAAGGATAGGGAGGAAGATAGCAATATAATACACAAGTGTATTCTAGTACAGAGGATCTACTTTGCCTGAAATTAATTTGTGTGTATTTAAAAATCTTTATTGAATAATTGAAGTGATATTAAGCATTCATTTTTCCTTGTGTTTTTTTTTTAATTTTAAAAAGTCAGTAGTCTGTTTTTTACTCTAAATAATAAAAAGTAAATGGAATCAAGAGAAAAGTATATGGGTGGATGGTCAAGACATGTGATCATTTAGTGATCCTCTATCTCCCTGAAGCATTAGCACCAGCATAGTTACTCTCCTCAAACACTATGGGTTAACATCTTATTGGGTTACTAGAATTTGCAAACTAACTGATTGACTTTCTTTACAAAGGTAATTAATTCTCCTCATTCTGGTTATACCTACTATACTTACAGGGAGTTTTAAATGACTCTAGTGGGTGTAGCTTCAGCTTTGTTATTTCAAGTCCTACATAGAAACTCAAGACAGAGAAGACTTGATGCAAAGTTTAACCAACTTCAGTTGCTCTGGGATTACTTTCCACAGACTAAAGGCAATAGCTTGACCTTCATATTCAATTTGATGACAGTAATTTTTATGCCCTTTGCTTTATTCTTGGAATTTCTAAATGTAGCATTGAATGTAAAACTAAATAGGTCTTTCCAATCTAAAGGGACAGGAGCTGACTTACCGGTTCTAGGGAACAGCACATCTTCCATGAAGAAGGTTGACAGATTAGCAGATGTCTCAGCAGCACCCTCTTCTAATATGCCCTCAGTGATACAACAGAAGTATCTAAAAGGTTAATAACTTCCATTTTCTGCTGTAAAATTGTAAATGGAATTACCTTGCTTTGGTTTTACAGCTTTCTTATAATCCTGTCTTTATTCTGTTGATAAATGGTAGGGTTTTATTATTATTTTTAGAAAATAAACTCCTTTTATTTTCTTGTATCCCCTTGCTCTCCCTCCCTTCCCCCTCCTAATCCCTCCCTGTCTGCCTACAGCCTCCCTCCTCTTCATTCCCTATTGCCTCCTGCAAAGGGGCAAGTTAAAAAAAAATATTTAAAGTGCCTTGTATAATTTAAATAATGCATATTAAATGTGAATGGTTTGAAAATCAACTTCAATTTTGATTTTATTACTCCCTCAATTCAGTAATAATGATTTTCTGCCTTTCAGTTCTTTTTATAATCAAGAAATTATTATTTTCTTCTCTGGATTTTCTAAAGCATACATTTAGTATATTGTTTCTATCTTTAGATTACAGAGTTCATTCAGCAAAGTGATATTACTTAAGAATTGATAAATAGATAAGGTGATCTTCTTCTGAAAAATTTCCTTAAAAGTTTCCTATATACAGGGAATTAAATATGATTATATTCACTACCCTATTTCCCTTGTCTAACTTTCCTTGGATGCCCTTTCTCCACATATAACAACATATCTACTCCACAAGTTTTGCCTCTTTCCCTTCTGTTTTGTTTTGTTTTTGTTTTTAAGATACAGTTTCTCTTATAGCACTGGTTGACTTTGAACTCAGAGATCTGCCTGTCTCTGCCTCACGAGTGTTAGAATTAAAGTCCTGAGCCACCTAGCTAGTTCTTTTGTTTTTCTTTTAATAATATATTATGTCTGAATTGTAATGTCTGTATGTTCAAGGTTATGGGGCCAATCACTGGAGCATGAGCTACCTATCAATGGCCAATCCCTCAAAAATTAATTCTTTTTGTACCAACAGGAATTAGCTGCTAATTAATAGCTAGGTGTAGAGCCTTATAGGGACTCATAAGTGATGGGATTTTTGCTGGTTTGATTATGTATGGATTTTGAAGAGGTAACCCAGCTGCTGTAAATTTATGTGTGTTATAACTGTGTTACGCTGCGACAACCCATTCTTCTGCAAACCTATTCTGCCACCAAACCTGTGCATTTCCCTACTATGGGACTGACTTACTGCAGTGGTTCCAGCCAACAAAATCCCTACTGCCATACCTAAAATTTAGCCTAGGTAAAGAATTTAAAGCCTTTCCTAGAAAATCTACAGCAGCATTGCATCAGGAGGGTTTTAGAAAAGAGGCTCTAGAGACTGCTCTTGTGCACACTGATAGCTTTTCAGAAAGCAAAGCTATCGGAGATAAGCGCAGGCTCTAAAAAGTGTTTTTGCATCACACAGCTAGCAGCTGTTCCCAACCACTGCATGGTGGTCTTTGCCTCAATATTCACAGCTCACAAAGCAGAGATAATAAAATTCTTCATATACATGAAGTTAGGAGCCTGCAATAGAAAAAATGGGACTAGTAAAAACTGACAGGACCTAGACTAGCAGGACAAAGCAGTGGCTCTACCAAGGATATAAAAACAGCATCCAGGATAGTGATGTCATTTTCCTATATCCCCATCCAGCCTTCCTCCCCCATAAAGAATATTATTCTATCATATTTATACCTAGTTCTTTTCTCTCTCACAGCTATTTATTTGTATAGAACACCAGGTCATCACAGTTGTCTGATACTATCCTTTCAAGTTCATACCATTCTCTCTCTCTCTGTCTCTCTCTCTGTCTCTCTCTCTGTCTCTCGTGTGTGTGTGTGTGTGTGTGTGTGTGTGTGTGTTTGAGTGTGTGTGTGTGTGTGTGTGTGTGTGTGTGTGTGTGTGTCTTGGTTTCTACTGGTCTCTTACCCCCTCTACCTCCCTCCCTCCTCCCTTGATTTATTTTTCTTTTCACAGTTTTACTTTCTTTCTCTTCCAATACCCATTCCTCTTACCTTTATACACCCCAAAGCTCCTGGAAGTTAACCTTATATTTGATGTCTGGGAAGATACCTTCCTCTGTTTTCAGTCATTGTTGTCCAAAATACTCACATTTCTACGCCATGTTGGTCCTTGGCTCCTGCTGTACTTATAAAGAACGATAACAATGATGGTAATAATATAATGAAACTGCCAAAATTGTAAATGAACTGGCCTTTTTCATATTTAATACTAGAATGAAACATGCTGATACACAGTAGTTTGTTATAAATATATTTGCAGGTATCTGTAGACTTTTATATGTGATGTAGCAGAACATGTATTCCAATTCAAAGGATTATTGACTAAACAGTGAATACACAATTAAGCCACATATATTTTTATAACCTATCTACACTAGATGGAGATTATTTTCTTCAAATTTCTAGTCCCATGTTTATTTATTTTGAAGACTGTCTACAGGTGTGAAAAGTGCTGATGTAAAGTCTTGCTAATGCTACCTTGAGCTACTTGTAGTTATCAACATCAACTTCCTTATCTCTATAAAAGTCAAATCATTGATTGTAAACATCTATGCAATTTTGTAGTTGAAGTGCACTGGAGGCCCTTACAGCTTATTTTCTTTAAGCAAAAATAGGTAAAAAGGAAACATGATAAAAATTGTCTTTCATTTTTTCCAGAAAGAATTCATTTCCTTTTGTTCCTTTTTTTTATTATAATGAATAAAGAAGTCATATTTTCTATCCTTGTATATCCTTATTCAAGGTCCCTTCCCCCTCCCACCACATCAGGTCATTCTCTCTTCTCCAAATCTCTCCATCCCCCCATAGGCAGGCCGTCTCAAGGTCCCAAGGTCCCAATATTGCTTAGTTCGGTGTCCACTCCTGGCAAATCCAGTTTCTCTCCCCCTTCCCCCAAAGCATCAAGACTGAGTCATGTGTTCCTCTAGGGGGAGTGGGATCCAAGGGGTCAGTCCAAGGTGTTTCTGATCCCAACCTGTTCAGTGGTTGTGGTTTGCAGCTTGGGCATGCTTGGCTTTTCCTTCTTTCTTTCTCTCTTTCTTTTTCTTTTCTTTCTTTTTTTTTTTTGTTTAGAGTCCACTAATGAGTGAGTACATCCCCTGCTTACCTTTCTGAGATTGTGATATCTCAGTCAGGAAGATATTCTCCAATCCATCCATTTGCCTGCAAATTTTAGGATATAACTTTTTCATTTCAAATCCATAGTGATCTGAAGTTCTAATATTTTCACTCTTAAGAAAGTATTCCCCAGATGCTTAAAAAGGCAGATCTGAACGTCAAAATAAAAACAGACTTTTTTCATGCTCCAAAACAATCTAAAAGAACTTTTTAACTTTCATCTATTTTGATCGATTTGAAGCTTTTAAGAACGTTATCTGGCCTAAGCACATCTCCATTCCCCAGCTCTTTAAAATCTCCTTTTCCTTTTTCAGTCACAATAAACACTATTTTGTGGCCAGGGAGTGATGCTGTGTGATCTCAGAGATCATAGTCTGAAGACATACTAAGCATGTGCAACATTGGGCTGACATTGCATGACATTTAGAGATCAGAGATTCTCAGTGTTTACCTTTTGTTTTTCTGTCAAAGGACAGAGAGTGCATCCTTATCTGAATGTGCTAAACATAGAGATAAAGAAAAAAAAGATCACAATGAAATAAAGTAGTCAGGACTTCCCAGGTATGGACACTGCAAATCATGAAAGGAGACAACTGGCTGCAGGTGTAACAGAAAGAGAATTAGAAAAGAAGCTGTCTGCTCTTGAAAAACAGACAAAACAGAAGGTAGACATTCAGTACAGTTCAGAGCAGCAACCTGATGTCTAATGAGTATATATTTACTCTTTTAGAAAAAATAAAATTTTCATACAAGATATTCTGATCAGTTTCTCCTACCCAAACTCTTCCCAGATTGCTTCCAGTTCCCTTGACACACACCTCCTTTGTCTTTCCCATTCTAAAACCATTATCCAATTAAAAGGATAAAAACTGAATAGGACTGAAAAGCAGAAAAAAGAGACAAAGAAGAAAACATATACAGAGAGAAAACAACAAAAAAATCAAAACAATGAATAACTCACAAACACAGGAGGAGACATACACACACACACACACACACACACACACAAGAATCCTATAATAAAGCAAAATTGGAAACTATAAGGTATAAGCAAAAGACCTGAAAGTTAAAAAATAAAGAAAAAAATGGCAAAAAATAAATGCTTTAAGACAAAATCTTTCAAGAACGCCATGGAGTTTGTTTTGTGTTTGCTATCTGCTGTTCTGCATTTTTTTGTTTCCTGTCTTAAAAGACTTTGTCTTGCTTTGTCTTTATTTGTATACTCAATTTATAGTCTTATTACTTATATATCAAGTGTGATTAATATATCCAGTGAGAAAATATTTCACTGTTCAGAATATGAATCTGGGTATTTTCTAAATATACAGTACTCTATATTAATCCATACGATAAAAGATTCTGTGCTATTTAATTTTTTTCTAGATGAGCATAATTCTTAGAATGAATGTACATTAAAACATAATTTGCTAAACTGGTTTGCACAGTACTGCCTGGGCTGTCTCACACCATAAAAGCCTGGAATCTAATATTTGCTCAGTTAATGAAGCTCAGTGTTCTATCAGTTCAATCTGGTGCTGATGACCTGGAGGATTCTTGGAGATATGCTGGTCTTCAGTCTGTACTGGAAGCCTGAAGAAGCTTGTTCTGGCATCAGTGAAGGAATACAACAGGATGGGTGAATTAACTAAGAAAAAATGAAGGAAACAGGCAAAAAGCACAGCTTTCTGTTTTCCATATCCTTTCTTCTGTGTTGATATTAGAAGGTGTATCCACAGTTAGTGTGAGTCTTGCCACTTCAAATCACCTGATCAAGAAAGTCCATCACAGGCGTGTCCATTAGCTTTCATTTTTAATTGATTCCAGATCATTACATTGACAACCAATATTAATCATTTCAAATCCATTCTATTTCAAATGGACATCCAATTGCAATTTTTGTGTCATGCTTAATTTCCAGTTAAAAAAATAACAAGGTCATAATTCCACCTAAGATGATAAAATTCCTGTACACACACACACACTCACACTGTGTGTGTGTATGTATGTGAGTGTATGAGTGTGTGTGTGTGTGTGTGTGTGTGTGTGTGTGTGTGTGTGGTAGGGTATGGGCACTTTTGAGCAAGACCTAGAAGCATGGATTTGAGGTTTTGAAGACCCCTGTAGGGGTGTGGCCAGCCCACTTAGAAGACCAGTTCATGCTGTCTGCCCTTCCTGTTTGTTCCCCCATTATTGGAGGGAGGATTTGTGGGACATTTCAACCCTCCAGGAATTGGCCTAAGGTTCAATCTTGTATCAGGGATTGTTTCATATATACTTCTTAATAAATAGTATTCCCTTTATATAATCCATTGCCAGTGAGTAATTCTTGGAATATACAGGTGAAAAAAGTATCTATAATTTAAATATTGTAATATATATACCACACTTAACCAATGAAATTATCATAACTGATACTATAATATATAATAAAATTATAAGAAAGAAAACAAACATATTTTTTTGTTTCTTTAAGACAAAACATGTTCTTAGAACAAAAACACTCACAGCAGTTTCAATCATAATTTCTCTAACTAGTCACATAGACTTTTTGGTGTTTGTGATTATCTTCCTCCACTACCTACTCCATATTCCTCCACCCTCAGTGAGAAACTCACAGGATTTGGTTATTTTCTTGGAGACATCTCTATACATTCATCCCTGAAAGGTGAAAGCTCCTTGTTTTCTTATCTGAAGAGGGCTGTTGCAATGTTACAGACATTAATTACAGAACCAAGAAAGTCGCAAAGTATCTCTCAAACTCCAGACATAATCCTCATTGCTTCCATTGTGGAGACACAGTCCAATTTATCCCTGGTCCTCTGTATTAATGACCCCTCCTATAAAAGTTATTATTCCTGACTTCAAAGCATCAGGACTATTAAGTGGTAAAGGAAAATTTTTAGCTTCTAGTGCAGTGGAATTTTTGTTATGTCTCATGGAAGATACACTAACCCTCGGTTGATACATCTAGGCCAACAGCATGAATTCAAGGGCACAGGAAACATAAATTTTCCTAGTGACAAATGGGTGAAGGTTAGTTATTCTTTTTCCATTTTCACCTCTTGATTCCTGTACCTGTGAATTCTGGCTATAAGAGAAACAGTGGCATATATTGGACTAGGATTCAATGGCTTCCTGTAGGACCCTCATACAGTCCATCAGACTACTAATGCTAGCTGCTTCAGAATAATGAGAAACATAGTAAAACTAATGAGTCACATGAACCCACTGACAGGTTTCTTCAATGCCATATATGGAATGGCATGGGGATAGATAAACAATTAACAGGAGTTTGGCAAAAGAAAAAAATTACATGGGAAAAACAAATCTGTAACTGGGACACAAATCTGCCACTTTTTCTTTAGGTGGTCACTGCAGGAAAAGAAGCCATATTAAGGGCTCTGTATTGCTCTCAGGGTTTGGCAAATTTGGCACTCCAGAGCACCTATAACTAGGTCAGCCTTGGTGGATAAAAATGCCATCATTTGAGGCCCATGCATAACCGACATCTGTGCAACCATGACCACTTTGCTCATGGGCCCATTTTAGAGCAGTAAGAATGACAGGGGAAAGGGATTGCCTATCTTCTTACAGACTTTATCCACTCGATTGCTGATCTCCTCCTTTTCCAAAGTCACTTTCTCATAAGCATTCACATGGAACACCAATATATTTTATGTCCTTTGACCATTTGAAGAAATCTGTTCACACATCTCTTCCTCATGTCTTTTGCACTAATTTTCTAATCATGCTTCTTCCAGGTCTCTGACCATCTACTCCAACTATTATCTATAGATTATAAAGCAGTGTATAATCACAGAGTGAACATTTCTTCTTCCATGCAAGGCATGGCAATGTGAACTGCCAGAAATTCAGACCACTATGAAGGTTTCCTTCCACAAGTGTCCATAAAGTATTTTCTCAAAAGGATTTTTAATGCTGCATCTCTTCACTCTTCAGTGGTGCTTGTGTAACATCAGAGCCATCATTAAGTCATGCCTTTGTATTTTCTTTTTTAAGCAACTCATATAGGTAACATGTCATGAAGTTTTAGATGCACTTGGGAGGAGTAGAAAGCATAAAAACAGCAGAGAAATCAAATGTTTGGGCAACTATTTGTGTAACTTGCTTGTACCTTCAGGACATGCTTGGTCACGATCAATTTCATGCCACTTTAGTTTGACAATACACTGCTTCTGAGTGCCCTTCTTTTGGGAGCTTAAATGAAAATGTCCCCCCAGTAAGATCATGCTAGAAAATCTTACCCCTAAGTTGGTTGAAGTGTCTGGGAAAGATTAGGGGGTATAGTCATGTTGGAGAAAATATATCACTGTTGGCTTTGAGGTTTCAAAACCCCATGTTATTCCCAGTGAGTTTTTTTTTTCTACCTCTTTCCTGTGGGTTAAGATACAAGCCCTCAGATGTTGCTTTAGTAACATATCTGCCTCCCTGCTGTCTTGCTCCTCCATATGTTCATAGACTCTAGCCTTCTGGAACCATTAATTCATGTTTTCTTTTATAACTTGCCTTGGTGATGATTTCTTATCCAAGCAATGTAAAAGTAAATAAGACACTGCTTTATAACTTGACATTCTGTGTTTGGCATCTCAGGTCATATAGTAACTTGGCAGTTCATTGTTAAATGTTCATTTCCCATTAAGGCCCAATAGTAGAGCAATTATTATCTCTAAAAATTGAATAGATTCTTATCAATCAAGTCAGAAACTTATTTAAATATCCATAGGGTCTATTTTCTGCTAATGACATAAAATACCTTGATCAAAAGCCAACTTTAAAAAAGCATATATTCTGACTCCCAGTTTTAGGGGATAGAGTCCACCATTTAGGGGACAGTATGGTAATAGTCAGAGAAAGTAAGGAGGCAGGAGGATGTAGACACCTTTCACATTGTCATATTCTCAGAGGATATAGAAAGAGCAGAAAGAAAGTGGATCCAGGCTGTGAAACTTCAAGTTGCCTCAAGTGATATACTGAAGTAACATAATTCCTCCAGCAAGGATCTATATCCTAAAGGTTCTGTAACCTTCTCAAAGAGCAGAACATGACCCTATGAGGAACATTTCTCTAGCAGACTTCCATATACAGCTTTGGCTTTCTATACTCAAACACACTCTCATGTACTCAATTTAGCTCAACTCAATTGACTTCAATGCTGGTCTAGGGCTATTCATCTCTGAGGTGCTTGAGACCTAATTTTCCTTGTGTTGTTTCCATTAAGAACTTTTACACTCTGTCACAGTGTACTGTATTACCATTAACTTTTAAAGAGACAGGAGGAATTTTACTTTAAAGAAAGTAACATCCTTATAAATACATTTAAATCTGGCTCTCCTAGTGAGTTTTTTTTATAATTTCAATTGAGAAATGAGGTCAATTTTAGCTACCTTTCTGAGCTGTAGCAAATTTCAAAGTGGTGTGAGTAATACACATCCAGTTTCCTATAAGATATAAAGTTCTTGAAAGAATAACTAAAAAGGTTAAATACTATCCTAAATTGCTGCACCTAAATATAGAATTTTATTTCATAAAACTGACAAGAACTTCTCCACTCATAGCTCCCCTTTCCCAGAGATTGTCTGAACTGGAAGGAGTTTGCGTTGGTAGCCCCTAAACCATCATCTGGAAATGTGGTCATCTTTATAACCAATGAATATAGGAAACAAATTGAGTGTGCCCACAGAATTATGTTGCTGATTGCACTTTCAGCCTTGTTCAGTACATAGTCTCACTCCCATATAACAGTTCACAACCAAACTTAAAAGATCTGGGCCGGGTCATTTTTATCAGCATACATAAACTTCAAAGCACACCAGTCATACTCATTAGCTATTTCTAAAACAAAATATCTATGATAACCAACTTATCAGTTGGAGAAGTTCATTTGGGCTCATGGTTTTGAAGTTTTAAGGACAATAAAATATGTTGTGTTACTGTGGGACCTACTGAGAGGTAAGCTATCATGGTAAATACTCATAGTGGAACAAAACAGGGATGAGTGGTAGCCATAAAGAAAAGTAATAATAAAAAAGAGTCTAGTTCCTAGTATCTCCTATAAGGTCACACCCCCCCCCAAAATTAAATTCATCAAACAAGGTCATTTTCTAGATGTTTTATCATCTACCACAAGGTATCATAAACAGAGAACCAGTTCTTTAACATAGGAACTTTTGGGAGGCATTCACAGACCAAAAGTTAGACAGATTCTAGCTAAAACAGTCACATGTGATTTAGGATAGAATTACAAGAGTAGGAACTCGTAGACATATAGAAAGATCATAAGAGTAATAGAGTATGAGATCATGGAACAATAAAGGTTGAATGGGTTTAGATGAAAATTACATAATTTTCTGGATTTTTTTTTCTTCATCGGTAAAAATAAAGTGTCAAGACTACTTGATTATAAAAATATTATACATTTTAAAGTGTTTCCTACATATTATATTGAAATTCATTCTTCCTATTATTTTAAAATACTGTTTGTATCAAATGTATTAGATCTACCTCAAGCGAGACATTACAGAGATAAAATATAATAATTACAACAAATACTAAAATGACAAGCAATTATACAAGTACAGCAATTAATTACACTAAAAATTGAAAGCTTGTATTTTGCATATTTTAGAGCAAAGCACTGAATATCAATCTCATTTATCTAAATCTGTCTTATTATTTAAATGCATTACCATCCTCAGAATTTATTGTACCTTCTGAGTACCTGGTTTCACTGGTTAAAATTCTATATGTTTTAGCTATTGTGATGGAAAGAAGATAAAGCCAGGCTGTCTACCAAGTCTGGTATGATAATAGGAAATATAAAACTAATAATCTATCCTTCCAAAGTGATTACCGGATCAAAAGGAAAAAAAGAGTGAGGATGTGAAAGAAATGTTCTGTAGGAGTAATATAACCTTTTTAAACTTAAAGACAAATGTGCTCAAAAGTAGTAAGACAATTTGGTCCATCTACCCAGTTTGGGGTCAGAATTAAGAAGATCAAAGAGTTCTAGTTTCTATTATCTCAGACCTTTTTTTTTTCTCAGTTCCAAGAACAAAGACAAAAACCAATTTGTGTGTGTGTGTGTGTGTGTTAAATTAAACAAATATTAACACCTATTTATTAGTCCCTATATAAGTAATCTGCTGTGTCAGAAATTTCAGTCATAATGTTTAGGGCAACACATTCAAAAAATTGGCTCTGATCAACACTAGAATACAAAACACAGAAATTTCAATGTTCTTCGTAACTATGGCCATACTTTTGTTAAAAATAAGATCAGTGTTATGCACAAGCTGGGGACATGTGTACATGCTGCTGGGGGATCAGAAAGAAATTCATGTCAGAAGGGTTGACTATAGTTGGCTTCCTACCTGGGTTTTTGCTCTTAACCATTTTCTTCTCTATAGTTTTGAAAATTTTGTTTTAGAAAATACATTAAAATCTAATATCTTGACAAATACATTAAGTGACATAGAAGTTTCACAAGTTATTCATGGATACTGAACAAAGAACTTGATTGTGTAAGGAAAATATGGATTAGGTGTTGAAGGATATACTGAGAAACAAAATATGTGATGAACTACCTAGCAGCATTTGGTAAAAGAATTATTGCTCTGGCAAGAAATGAGTATGGAATTTGAGAAAGGTAAGAAACAAGTTTGTATTTTATATGAGTCAGAAAAATACACTTCAAGTGATAATTTCTGTAAGTGTAGATGGTGTTTGAGGGAGCAAAGTGAAGGAATGAGTCAGGGGATTGCCTAGACAATCTACCCATAACAGAGAAGAAGGAATCAACAAGAGCAATGCTACTAGAAAGGCCAAAAGAAACTATGATACAGACGATTAAAGAATAAATGTTTAAATTGAAGGTGGAAGGTGACAATAATAAATGCAATTAGGTCTGTCAACATGGAAGCTTAGAAAACTGGTGATTTTCTCAACACAGGTAGAAAAATCAAAGTGACATGTTAGGCAAGGTCCCTTGGGCTTGCCTCCACATGCTCAGATTTAAAGAACTCAGCTAGTGCATTTGAAACACATATTAGGGCAAGCTTCAGGATGGAAAGTTTAGTATAACTACGTGCATCATTGCTTAAGAATTGTACAGTTCTGCCATCATGCCTCTTTTTTTTTTTCAGTTAGTCTCCTCACTTCCCAAAATGATGGGAATCTCTCTGACGACAAGGGTTTTAATAATTGTGTAAAGATTTGATGATGAAGAGACTCGGCACAGTTTGTATTATAGTCACCAACCTAGAGAAAAACAAACAAAATATAATCTATAATCTTTTAAATTAAAATATATTAGCACTTTCTCAGTTCTTATTAAAATATGGCAAATACTTGAAATTTTTCTAAAATTTTCATTGAACAATATTTATGAAATATATAAGCTACTTTAAACATGTTGGACACACAACCAAAAGTCAAGATATACATTCTGTAAGACATTAACTTAAACATATACAGGAAAGTCTCCTACCTAGAGAAGCATCATGTCGGCAGAACAATTTGTTTTCTATTAACTTACTAAGAATGCTGTCTTCTTATCTTTACATTGTGTTCTGGTTACAATTTTTGACAGCTCCCTGTAACACTGATGGCAGATATCTAAAAGTAAATAGACTCCCAGGTAGTTCTGAGAAATCATGAATGCACTACATAAAAATTGCAAATTAATTCAAAGTTCTACTAATTCCATTAGTGTAACTTAAAGAGTTACTTTTTAATGATATTTATTCTTATTTTTGTCTCACTAAGAATTCTCAAGAAAAACTATTTAAAATATTTTATGAAGTAGAAATGTACGTTCTCCCTCAGCAATGACAGTTTCTGGGGTTTTTTGTGCTTCTCAATATTTTCTTATGTTCTTCTAACATTGATCAACAAAGTAAAAAACAGAAATCATATTCCAAATATTTTTTTCCAAATAATCTAATTTTACCTGTTTCAAATAGCAATTGTCCCTTGCCTAAAGTTTGATTTTAGTTCACTAAGCAGATCATCCATTCAGAATAATCTGCTTAAGATTTCAAAACGTGAAACTTGTATTTATTACAATCTTTCAAAGACCCATGTTACACATGGAACAGAGTTAAATAGTCTACTTGCTGTGTCTGTCATAAACTGTGGTTGCCTCTGATCAGGCTAAGTTTACTCTTTCCCCATCAGACAATATTTTTTTATTCATCCTGGAATTATTGTAATCATTGTTACATTCCAAATTTGTTTTCTCTTTAAGGTCCAGGCATAACTCTTCTTTCTGTGCTGAATGCTATTATATTTCTATTTATATAACTAGCTGCTCTGTGGATTCAAGATCTCCATACTTCAGCAGATTTTCTAGGACCCAGCTTGAGAGACTGTTCACCCTAAGGGCATTTTTTACCTCTTTATAGTGCCTGTTTGCTATTAGTCTGAGATAGTTCTCTTTGCTTTTTTATATTGTTACTCTTATTTGCTTGTTTTAGCAAATGGCCAATCTCTCTATGACTTGATATCTTGGTTTTAACTGGTTACTATAAGGAATTGATTAAAGCTCATTTTGTCTGATTTTCCCATATGTCAACCATATAAAAACAATTCATACCCCATAAAGCTTTGGGAATATTAAATGATTTAGATATATTTATAATCATCTGATAAATGTCATCAATTGTTCTACATCAGCATTGGACCTGGAGACATAATAAGGAATAATAATAAACCTGTGCAGTTTGTATCTGCTATTTATACTAAAATTTTCTTTTATTCTTTTTGAAAGATTTATTTTTCTCATTTCAATCCTAAGGTAAAGTTATATATCTAATGGGATCTCAAAGCTGTTTTGATTTGCACTTCTCAGATGGCTAAAGATGTTGAGTAATTTTTCTAATGGGGATTTACTTTTAACTTTGCATTTTATTTCCCAGAGATGAGGATATTCTAATATTCTGCAGTTTTTGAGGTCTTTTTTCTATTAATGGAACTGTTCATTTCTGACTTGGTCTACAGATATGTGTGGCAAAAGAGAAATTCAAAATACCAATTGATTGGTTGTTTGTTCATTGAGCCAATTTCTTTGTAACTCCACAGCTGCAACAAAGGTATTTTCTGTTGCAACCGTGGAACATTATAAATTATGACTAATTGAAAATGCCAGGGTGATCCAAAAGATGACAGAAAGCAATTACCTAAACAGAATATGCCTTATGCCAGCACTGAGGTGCCTGTACGGTGACTGAGACATTTTGATTAACAAAATATATTAGTTAGAAATCTTTATGCTTCTATTTCTCAAGTGTCTTTGCAGCTCCCTGTTGCTAGACTAGCTGCTGGGAAAGGAGCACAGGACAGATACTGTCTTCACCACATACAACCACCCATGTGGATGAATTAAACCTTTTCCCCTCCCAGGTCAAGTGCCCTAGGCTCCCTACTTGTGATATCTATTGATTTCTGGGCTATTTAAGTCAGAATTCACAGGCTATTGATTCTGTTTTAGGTCAGAAGCCCTGTTGTATCCTCAGCTTTGGGATACAATAAACTTCATCTTTCCCTTGGGGGAAAAATATTTTTATGTATTCTTCCTTCAAAATATTTTGTGTCTTTTGAGCTTTAATTATTTTGACTGTCAAGAATGCTTGAAAGATTTTAAAATATGCTTTGGTTAGGCTTCCTTTCATTCTGAGCTATAAATACAAAATTTGTCAATTTAATTCAATGAAGAAAGCGATGTAGGTTTGGATCTTCCCTACTTGTGACAGGTTTATTATCATCTTTATTATTATTATTAACATTATTACTAACACTTAGGAGAGGAAACTGTCAGAGAGGTTATGCCTTCCATTACATAATGATTTGTCCCTAACCCAGGAGCAATTTTGTTTTAGCTACAATGACCACATACCATTTATATTTTCTTGACAGCCTTTTAGTTCAGAAGGCTAGTAAAATGAAAACATACAGAAGATTCAAAGACAGAATGTGATACTGAAGGACTTTAGCAATGAAGACGGAAAATGTAATACAAAGGTCCATGAATATAGATACTCCTCCCATACTGTTGTCATTTGTGAAGTCTATACTTCATTTATTGCTTGGGTTTCCACATGCCTTAGAGTGCACACTGGTAAAGTAGTAGAGCTGACAGAAAGGACAAGGGCTTGTGGGAAACAGTAGCTAGAATTGAGCTTTGGTGGGTGGGGCATTTTCTTGATCTGTTATCCTGACTACTTTTTAGAATATGTCACGTTTGCAGCAACACGAAATGAGTTTCAAGAATCATTTTTGAAGGTAAAAATAGTCTACTACATCCCAGAAAAGAATGTCCTACAGGTTGCCAAAAGACAATCAGAAATTTGTGTGCACATCAGACAGCAAAGAGCACATACTGCAAACAAAATCTATCATCATTTTATGTGGTTGACATCTCTAAATTTACTGCCTTTGATATCGCATTCTATATTTAGCTGGTTTTTATTGTTTGTCGTGTTTCTACTTCCCTGGTTCAGGAATCTGTGATACCTTTCACTATTCTGGTGTTTTTAAATTTTTATTTTCTTGCAAATTGTATTCTACAATTTCCACATTCAACTAGTTTTATTCATTTATCATCCCATTTCCAAGTAGACTCCAATATTCTATAAATTAAATAACTTTCTTGTCTCTTCTCTTTTAATTCCACATTGTGATACAGAGGTAATAGTTGTAATAACATACTATGATTTTTAATAATTTTTAACTGCATAGAATAAGTTCTTTGCTGACTATTTAACTTCCAAGCTAGCAGCATAAACCATTTTTGGTGGTGATTGTTTAAAACACCAGAATAATAAATATATGTTTATACATTTATTTTAGACAGTATCTCATGTGGTACATGCTGGACTAAAACTAACTATAGTTGCCTAAATAAGACCTACATTATAAAATATCAGTTGCCGTTACAGTGTTGATATCCAAATTCTTACATGGTTCCAGCCCCCACATGAAGAGACATAAGCAATTAATGGCTGCTAAGAGAGGGAGAATCCATCTTCTATATTAATGAGGTCCAATTAGTTATCCAATCCCAAAGTGATCAGTTCTAAACCCACATATGTATGAACAACATCAAATGGATTTAGCAAGTTGGATTTGTGTGTGTGTGTGTGCACACGTGTGTGTGCACATGTGTTCCTGTGTGTAAAGCAGTAATAATTTTAATAATTTAAAATAATGATGTTATGAATTAAAAGGAGAGTGTGAAGGTCAGGAAAGGAGTTGTGAGGTGCAGAAAGATGGGAGAAAGTGATGTAAACACTGTACGCATTTATGAAATTCTCAAAAAATAATAAATAGAAGGCAATAAACACTTTCAGTTTTAATAAAACAAGCAGTGATTAGAAACCTTCAGCATATATAGTAATGTGGACTTAAGTACCTGATGACCACCTTGTATCATTAAATACAAATACCTTAAGCAATTACGCTGATCTACATTTTAGTTTAAAGTTTGGTTGTGGTTTGTGGTTTTTTTTTTTGTTGTTGTTGTTTTTTGGCTTTTTCCCTAAGGTGCTACCCTAATTTTAGATAAACTTACTATGTGAAGAGAATACAGACTTGTCTCTGCTGTTTTCCAATTTCCTGAATAATGAAAATCCTGAATAATGAAAATTTAGAGTGTTTTTTACAGTCTTACAGAATTTCTTAATAAAAAAATCAAGACCTATCAACACAGAAATTTAAAGCCCACTGCATTCAACAAGCATTTCACTGAAATTAGTATTTCATAAAACTTGTGTTCAATAATCTGCAAAAAAAATGGTTAATAGCAATAAAACTATAAAGTCACACCCTCAAGTCAAGAAAATAGCCACCTCATTCAAAACATAGTATATATAGTAATATTCTTATTTTTAAAGAAAATTCTTATGTTTGCATATAAGATAAGTTTAAACATTTCTGAAATGCTCCATAGTTTGTGTAAAAAGCTATTAAGCAAAGTTCACCAAAGCACATTTAAAGTGACAGTAACCAGAAGTACATCCAAGATGACTGCCTATCTACCTATATAAAAACTGGTCAGACTGTAAATACAGAAAACAGCATACAGATACTACACTATTTCATTATGTTTTCATGTTAAATCTTGTAAAACATAAATTTAGGGTATTTCCTAAAATCAAAAGTTATTTAAAATACTTCTACAAATTCAAACTAATAAAAAGTTATTAAGGATTCTCTTGATAAGAGAACATACTAGTATTAAGTATGGGCAACTCCTGAACTCGCTTAACAAACTAATATGTACTGATTATCTAATTGTTAGGTGATTACCAGGCACCATTCTGAGCCTTTGGGATGAACCAGTAGGGAGCTCTGTCAAGAGCTCAGCCTCTTCATTCTTACTTGTCTGCTTCCCACCTTGGAAGCAAAGCAGTGCATTCCACCCTCTCCACAACCACACACATAAACAATCAAAACTAAACAATCAAAAAACCCTCATCACAGACAACATCCTTCAAGCTAAGCTATAAAGTCTAAAGAGAATCACTTTCCCATAAATCTGTTCTAGCTAAAAAGCAGATTTCTAAATCTTAGCACCGATATAAATGTTTCCTGAGTCACTAACACTACAGCTCAAAATTATTTTATAATAACTGTAAATTTTCAATATTTGTAAAATCCTATCTTCTCAAAAAATAAAATAAAAATAAAAAGCCAAGTAAATGTCATGGCATACACATAATCCCTCCATTTTTTAAGGAGGTAAAGACTGGAGAATCTTAGTTCAAAGACGTCCTTGGCAACGTGAAAACCTACTTCCCAAAATAATTAAATGTCAAAGGTCATCAAAACACAAGTAAAGCTTATATCTTATCTAAGTTTCTGTGTCAAAGTGAATAAGGTTTTTAGTTTAAGTACCTAATTTTTTGGCAATTGCATAAGCTTCATCTGATGACTTTGTCATGAAGCCTTTGGGAATAGAGACACCAGTTTCCTACAATTACTCTACACTCAAGTATTTATGCAATGAGAGATTTCTTTGGTACTGCTGCTGTATTTGGAGTCCATGCTTGTAAAACAATCTTGAATTTCCAAAATACTCTTTATGGCCCTTCTTCATCAATAATTCTCTGAGCCTTAGGTATGAGAATGTTCTGTACATGTATCCACTGGGACTGGGCTCCACAACTCTGAGTTTTGATAGGCTGTGGTGGTTTTCTGTAGTAGTCTCCATTTGTTGCAAAGAGAAGTTTCCTTGATGAGGGATGAGGGCTATACTTACCTGGGCGGCGGCTCACAAGTGCAGACTGATGATGACCCATGGTGTTCAGAGTCTCATCCTTTTCAACACTTCAAGCATCATAAGCTTATTACCTCTCAAGGAAACATGCCACAATCCCAGGGCCCTTATTGATATTTCTACTTTAAAAAACAGCCTCAAGATATGCAAAAAGGTTAGAGAGTTGTTTTAAATAATTTCAATAAGTATGTTTTTTTTCTTTCAGAACACAATTTACATTTAATTATGCTGCAACATTAACATGACTTTTTCGACAACTACAGAATTCCAGTGCTGTTTCTATATTATTCAATGATGATATTTTTATACAATGCCATAGTAATAATTTATTCAACTGCTTATTAAACATCTACTTTGCAGCTGATTTACTTTCTTTTAGAAGTAATATTATAATGTAAGTAATTCACACAGACTTCACTCTTCAGCTTAAAATTCATTGGGATAAGATTTTTACTTTTTTCACATGATCTAATCAGTATTTTAAACTTCCTGTGATTCTGAACAATGCACAGTCTCAGGTGGGTGCACACAAAGATTCCGACTTCAGTCTTATTTCTATTTTGATTCAAAGCCAGAGAATCCAAGCATTTCCCCCCTGCAAAGCTACACAATAGGATGCTTTGGCCAAAAGAATGAATGTCTATAACCATTTATGTACATAGAGAAAGATAGACAGATAGATAGATAGATAGATAGATAGATAGATAGATAGATATAAATATATAGCCTTTTAGCAAAAAACATTATATTTAGGAAGTGGTCGCCTGTGCCAATTTATTGGAGGATATTTCCAACTTTCTTTTCTATCAACTTTAGTGTGGCTGGTTATATGCTGAGGTCTTTGATCCACTTGGATTTGAGTTTTGTGCAGGGTGACAGGCTTGGATCTATTTGCATTTTTCTACAAACTATCCTCCAGCTATGCCAACACCATTTGTTAAAGATACTATCTTTTTTCCATTGAATACTTTGGTCCTCTTTGTCAAAGATCAAGTGTTCATAGGATTTTGGGTTAATGCTTGGATCCTCAGTTTGATTCCATTGATCCACAAGTCCCTAATTTCTTAAGAATAGGATATGTGCTTGCCAAATAATCTTATCATGGTAGACATTTACTCTGGTGTAGTCATGACAAAGGCTGATAGAAACCATCTTGGCTAAATGACAGAATTTGTCAACATACAACTATATACAGAGAAAAGGGGGCAAGGCTGAAATTTGATTGTTATTATTTTGTCAGGATTGTAAACAAAACAGGTTTTAAATCCTCTAATTCTTACAAAGTAAAGAATAAAATAAACCATCAGTTAATGGAATTACAGCCCCTATTATTGGAAAATGTTGCCATTTATCACTAAAAATAACCATGATAACACTGTCATTGCCTGGCTTATTATTATTATTATTGTAAAAACACAAATAATCTACTCTTTATATGTGACTATGATTTATTCTGTGTGGGGGATATATTGATAACATTAACAGTAGAAATAAGACTAAATAAGTGATTTAATTAGGCCATGTATTTAAAAACCCATTGCTTTTTCCAATTATGTTAGCTCTAGGGCTGTGCTTTTTAAAACATATTGGACTAGGTTATCAGAAAAGCACACATTTATTTAAATTATTTTGTAACATTCTTTACTTGAGAATTATGTACACAGTAGCTCAGTATAGTTAATTCTCCAGAAAGTTATAAGTTGGGGTTGCCTTTACTTCTATAGCTTTTAACAAAGCAATTCAGAGAAATAGAAAGGAAATTAATGAGGGACAAAAGTCAGCATCATTCAATGGAAATTTTCATGTGCATAATCTTGATGTTCTTTTTAGTGCTTGAGTGTAAAATGGGCATTATTTTTCCATTCATTTTCTTTCAAAATTTGTCTTTGATAATATATGGAAAGATTGACTACTATATTTGGCCATAATACTCGCCCAAGCATTCATTATGGTAGCACCTTCTGTTGGTGTAGCAATATTTTTTTGTTTTATTTTTGTTTTTCATCTTTGTAGTCAGAAATTCATGTTCATATCCTTTCAGTGACAAAATAATGTGTCAGTCAGGAGCTTCTTTATGCTAGTTAGGTTTAACTATCAATTTGACACAATCTAGAATCATCTGTGAATGAATTCTTGTTAATGGATTGTCCAGATCAGGATTGTCTGTGAGTATGTCTGTGGGAGTTTCTTTTTCTAACTGATGAAGAAGTGTCCATCCAACTTTGACATCATTCCCTATAAGGAAGTTAATTAATGATCCTGTGAGTGGGGTAGTAAGCAGAAGTATTCCTATATGGTTTCTACTGTCCTTTTTTGACTATAAGTTAATTTCCTATTTAGAGATATTACTATATTGACTACCAAGCAGGCCTGCATCCAGGTTGCTGCCTAAGTTCTAGCCTTCACTGCTCTCAATATGGAGTGTGCCATGCAAATATGAGAAGGAGAAAAAGCCAAGAAGTGGTGGCATATGCTGTAGTGGGATTGTGTTCAGTTCCATTGTAAATAATTGTCCCATCTACTGGTTTAATAAAAAAAAAAAACATTGATTGGCTGAAGGCAGAGAGTAAGTGTGGGTGGGACTACCAGACTAAAAAAACCCTCTGGGAACAAGAAAAACAGAGGAGAGGTGCCAGCAGACACAGAGAAAAGATGTTTAAATGCTGCTGAGAAAAGGTATTGAACCCATGGCTGAACAAGATAAGAATCATGGGTTAGTTTAAGAAAAAACAGCAAAATATATGCCTAGACCATAGGCCGATCAGCATAAAATTTATACAAGCATCTGTGTCATTATTATGGGCCTAATCAGCAGTGGGGCTGCAAGTGGGGCTGAATTTCAGAGCTAGGCCCAAAAGTCCAGGCCAGAAACCTACTACTACAATATGCCTTTAATCCCAGTACTCAATTCAGAGGCAGAGGCAGTTGGATATCTGTGAATTTAAGGCCAGCCTGGTTTACAAAGTACATTCTAGGACAGCCAAAGATACACAGAAAAATTCCATTTCAAAACACAAACAAACAAAACCCAAAAAGCAAACAAGAACAAAAATGAATACTTCACCAACTTGAACAGACTGTCCCCTTGAATTCATGAGGAAACATAACTCAAAGGCATCCTAAAAAGCAAGGAAAGAAAAAAGCCTAGTCTCTATCTGGTGGTTAATTTCTGGGATAAATGAGAATATCTAAACCTTGTATGTGCTAGATTACACCAAATCAGGGTTGCAATAAATTAAAGATGATTTGCCTTTAGGAAAGAAACCAAAAATTTCTATCATTATGTATATAAACAATCTTAATTTTAGATCAGTCTATGGTTAGAAAAACTATTTATATTCTAATGAGAAAATATAGTGAATAAGATAGCAGTTCTGTTATCTCCACACAAGACAAAACCATGTGCAGGTTGTACATACTCAGCCACCCCCCGCCACACTGACATGCACATATCATAGTGCACAATTTTTACAACACAGGTCTCTCAGAGATTTATCTTTGACATATCTCCTTTCAAAACTTTGTGATCATGAAGAAAACTATGCCAAAAATAAATTAATGAAAAAAAGAAAATTGATGATAATTAGTGCTACTTAATTATGCTGGTGAACATTGACTGAGAACTATGAAAACTGTGGAGAGATATGCCCCCACATCTCTATTTGCTGTGCTATTTACTGTGGAGATTTAGGTTTGGCTGAATAATTATGAAATGATCTAGAATCCCAAATTTATGAATTTAGATCCATAATTGTCTTATTCTCAATCAGGAAAAACATTCACTTGAAGCTGGGTAGTGGAGGCAGGTACAGGAGGATCTCTCTGAATTCAAGGCCAGAATTTTCTACAAAGATAGTTACAGGACAGCTAGTGCCACACAGAGAAACCCTATGTGGAAAAAAATGACTTGTGAAACCATTATCTTTACTTTTATATACCATTATACCCTCATATTTAGTGTGGTTTTAAAAGTAAATAGGAACATTAAAGTTATAAAGGCAGAGGCAATGGAGAATGTGGCCCCTGAACACATCTCTGGACCTTAGGACATCCTACTAAGATCAAGGGCTCAATATTGTTTTAAGATGTGAAAACTAAGCAAATGAATAAGGTTGATGTCAAAAACTAACCTGTAGTATAAATGCATAGTCTGCAATAATCCCTGGGCCTGTCTGAGATAAAGACGAAGATTAAATATTATATATATATATCTCTTCACCACAAGGACCTTCACTTGTCGCACGCAACCTTGCCAGCAAGGAAAGCGCAACACCCAGGATCTTCTTTCAGCAGTTTATTCAGGACCTTTACAATTGTTCTCTCTTTGTTCTTCTCTGTCTTCTTCTCCTTCTCCTGCCCCCAGAAACCCCACCCACTGACTAGAAACTCTCAGGGCATCCAATCCCAATAAGCCACGTGGGCACAGCTCATAGGTCCACATACACAACAGCAAACCACGCCCCAGGCTCAAGCCAAATAAGGAGTTGTTTATCAAAAGAGAGCACTCACCCATGGTGGGGGGTGGGGGGGGAGGCCAGAAATCAGAACCATCTCTAGGGCACAGCAGCAGGCAGCTCTCTACATTCACTGATTTTGGTTTGCATTTTTATTTGTATTTCTTAGATTTTCATTTCTGGTGGTTATTTTTTCTAGCAAAGTCAATCTTCAAAGAATGTTTTTAAAATTAATGCATTCATACAGTAAAATGTACTTAACTGAGAACATTTTAAATCCTATGCCTTGGTATATACAGACTATAATTGTCATATTAGTTGTATCACCTAGGTCTCTGGGTCTAGGGAGCTCAAGATTTGCATTCTGAAAGCATAATGTTATATGACAGAATCTTTGGATAACTTTCTCTTTCATATCATATTTGAGTCTTGTATAGATCAATTTGTATCATTACTGAAACAACTAAAAATAACTAAAAAAAAAAAGCACCAGTACACTTTCAAAACTTTATTGTCCATAGTGAGTCTATAAAATCTACATGTCATTAACACCTGCCACATCAATAAAATGAGAGGTTTTTTTTTCTATATTAAGGGAATACAGAATACTGACTACCTTCCATTAATTTGTTCTTTGGATTAAAGAGTATGAATTCATATTGTCCCTTTAATTTGACTTAAAATCACAGAGTGAGTGCGAAATTAGTGTGGGGTGTATGCCCGTTTAGACACAGGAAAAACTGTAGCTATTACCCAATAGAGCCAAAACAGTGATAGTAGATGAAAGTGTCAAAATCTACAGAAGACACAATGAGAAATCTCTAAAACTATTTCGCAAATTGGAAGATACTTTTTCTACCAAAAATTGATGTTATTTCTACAAGCACTCTGCTATTGTCAGAGCTCCTGTTAATACTGCAGTTAAACTAGCTCATAAGAAATCTGAAAGTCTCTATTTGTTATTGAAAATAGCAATTCTCTGTTTCTAAGGGGTGAGCAGCATGAATTGTTAAAAGGGTCTGTATCACAGAGGTGAGTGTTTAAGTTTGGTACTGCCTTCATTATTGAGTGATTTGGGATTAGCTATTTTAACTATTTTTCAGATCTAAATGAATAATAAGTTTTATCTCAGAAATTTCGTTTCTGGTCATAGTGGAATTATTGATAATCAGACTTCCTTTGCTATATAATTACATTGATAAATGGACAAGACATATGATGCTACTTCAGCAGAATATTGGATAATATAAATTGCAAAGCTGTTTACCCATTTTGGGAAAAACAAATAAGTCAAGAAGTATCATTCGTCTAACTTTCTGCCTGGATCTATATCCTAGGCTAGTAAGCATAAAGAAGAATGTGTGTAAGGATAGTGTTTCTTTGCTATGAGCTCAGAAAGCAAGTATGAGGGAAGCGTATGAGGGACGCAAAGAACTCAGACTTCCTAGGATAACTAGAGGATAGGCTAGAATAAGGATTACAAGCACAGGAGGGAGAAGTCCTCTTCCTTACAGCGTGGCCACATGGGTTAAGACGCCTGAGCCATGAGAATAATGACAAGCAGGACAGCAATACTTCCTGAAGTCATTGGCACAATATACCCACTGCTTGTAAGGAGATGAAAAATGAGTTTCAACTGCCTGGAGTAGAAATTTCTAACTGTACATTGAAAACAGTCAGTAGAGACTCTAGAAAAAGATACTACTTAACATTATAGTAAAGCTAGCCCTAAAGTAAAACCTGCTTAAAACTTGCCAATTTATAGTGATGCCTTCAAAATGGGACATTGTATAATACTTGCCATGAAAAGTAAGAACCTGAGTTATATTCCAGTAGCTGCATAAAAAAAATCAATTTGGGTGGAACTTTTAAATCCCTTTGATAGAGTGCAAGATAAGCAGATTATCTTATTATTCAGGGTTTTACAGGTTAAGCTAATCACTGAGATTCACGAGCAGATAAAAGATATATCTAAAAGAATATAAAGTGGTCAGTAGCTGAAGAAAACACCAGAAGATGTCCTCTGGCTTCCACAAACACTTGAACATATATGTGCACTAACACACACATTAATATGCATACACATATGTGTATACAAACACATGATCAACAAATGTCTCTACTATGAATTAAATAAAACATAGTAAAAACAACCAATCTCTATCATCTATTCTATTCAATATTAATTACAATGATGAGCTTTCAAAGTCAGTATGCTTTATCATCAAATCAGGTTTGTCATCCTTAGAACTGAACAGTGGATTTCACAGGTTGAAATTTAAAGCATTTCTTTTGACTAAGAACAACCAAAAGTTTTTAGTGAGGTTGTCCAGGCATCATTAAGCCTTTGAGAATAACCCAAAGTTATTCATTAATTTTATTATTATATATTTGAATACTTCTGAGATCCATATTAACTCATATATATTCCAATATGTACATAATTCATATATGTTCAGATAAAATGTTTAAGAAAAATAAAATGTTTGTTGATTAATTATATAGCTTACAAGGAGATCAACAGCACCTCCTTTGACTGTGTACTGTACGTTAATTTCTTTGCTAGATATATGCATACAGACTAGAATCTTAAAGTACTTCAAAGGCATAGGAAAGCAAAAATTATCACTAAATATACAAGATTTCATAAAAAATGAAAACAGAACTGACTAAAATTCAAAGTAAATAGTCAACAGTTATTGAGACTCACATAAGGGACATTATCTTTTTATATAATAAAATGTATGAACTCTACTGTGCAATTTTGGGGTATATGGTTTTAGGTCGTCAGCCTGCATGCTACCCAATTTCAGAGGATACAAAATTATATGTGTTCTGCTTAAGACAGACATGCACAATTCTCCTGAGAAACCCTCATCCACATAAGATATATATATTCTTTTTCCTAAATTTCTTTCTCTCCTTGCTATTTGTGTTTAATCTACATTAACATTTTTCTTGGTTAACTCCAGTTCTTCCTCATATTG
The DNA here is from genome assembly GCA_004025045.1 of Sigmodon hispidus. NCBI lineage: Eukaryota > Metazoa > Chordata > Mammalia > Rodentia > Cricetidae > Sigmodon > Sigmodon hispidus. Next base: position 19,537 of record PVIH01015395.1, on the reverse strand, counting down.
GTTCAGAAATCCTTGCTATAAAGTCAAGAATCTTAACTTCATCTATGTAGAGGTCTCTGAAAATAACTCTTTAAGCCCATCTGAAAACTAGCTTGGTCTACATAGTAAGTTGGAGGCTACTTTGCATTGCAGAATAAAATATTCTCACAATACAAGGAAAAGACAGAGAAAAAATAGAAACAAGAGGACAAAAGTAGAACACATGTACAAGCACAAAGGTTCCTGGGAAATTTAGTATATGAATAAAACCTCTAAACTTTGGTGTTCAATAAAAAAACTATTAGCTACACAACCTTATATAATGCTCCTAATTGTGACCACTGCTTTATGGGGAGTAAAATATTGCAGCTTTTCATTTGATGAGATATTAGTTTCCAGTGGAAAGCAGGACTTAACCCATCCACAATGGCAGCATGGCATAACAAGGATGGTATGGCTCCTACTCTGAAGTCCCTGAATGATAGTTTATGAGTCATAAATGAAATAAACCATTTCCTCACCAAGTTGTTCTATTGTTGATGTTTCAATATATCAACAATAGAAAACCTAACTAAATCAGAACATAAAAGAAGAGCACAAATATAAGGAATATATTTTGTGTGAGTGATGGAGTGCAATATATATTGTGAAAGTTGTTTACTTATAAGTAACATTAGATACTGTGAAAGGAGATTAATGAAGAAGTAGACAGTAAAGAAAACAGAATATAATTTGTAAGTAAAGATACCAAGATAACAGGTGCTGAGATGTGCTTTGGAGGAATAAGCAAAAAACTGAAGTTTTGGATATTCAATAAAATCAATGTCATTGTTATACTTCCATCTCTATGGCTGTGATAAAATATCCTGACCAAGAAAACCCTTTACATCAGCTTAAAATTCCATGTAAGAGAAGTAAGACTGAAATTTCATACAGCTAGTTATCACAGTCACAGTCCAAAGCATAGAGAAATAAAGGTATACTTTAGTACTTGCTTGCTCACTGATGCTCTGCTCTATTCTACTCTTATAGAGTTCAAAGATCATCACATAGGGAATGGTGCCACTCACACTATGGTGTCTCTTCACAAATTATCTAACTGAATTAATATAACACCCTGTAGACATAACCATGGGCCAACGTAATGTAGACAACCCCTCACCTAACACTAAACCCCACTGAGACTCTCTGTCCAGGGGACTCTACATTATATCAAGTTAGTAATAAAAACTATACATCACAGCCATCATTAACAGATCATATACGTATGTTTATGCCTATATGCAGGTATTTATGTACGCATACACAATAAACATGGGTATGAAAATGATACAAGAACTTAAATGTGTGGATATGAATCTAAATTTAGATTAGCAGAATTGAAGTGTTGAGATGGTACCAAGAAGAAGTTGATAGTTGAAAATAAATGACATTTGGGCTAGCTTTATGTTGACACAAGCTAAGGACATATCTGGGAAGAAGGAAATTTTGTGAGAAAAATGCCTCCATAACACTGGCCAGTAGGAAAGCCTGTGGTAAATTTTCCTGAATAATGATTGATCTGGGAGGTCCCAGCCTGTTTTAGGTGGTGATATATCTGTGTTAGCAGGGCTGAGTGCTACAAGAATGCATGCTGAGCAAGCCAGGAGGACCAAGTCAGTAATTAGCACTTCTTTGTGAAATTTTCTGTTTCCAGGTACTTATTCTGAAGTCCCTGAATGATAGTTTATGAGTCGTAAATGAAATATACCACTTCCTCACCAAGTTGTTCCTACTGTTGATGTTTCAACATATCAATGATAGAAAACCTAACTAAATCAGAACATAAAAGAAGAGCACAAATATAAGGAATATATTTTGTGTGAGTGATGGAATTCAATGTATATTGTGAAAGTTGTTTACTTATATGTAACATTAGATACTGTGAAAGGAGATTAATGAAGAAGTAGACAGTAAAGAAAACAGAATATAATTTGTAAGTAAAGATACCAATTTGGACAACTGAATGAAAGATAAACTCTCAAAAACAGAATAGGAGTGGTAACAAAAGAATGAAATGTTCAGTGTTCATGGAGAGAGGAATAAAAATCTTTCAAAGGATGTAGGATAGGGGCTTGAGAGATTGCTTAGAGGCTAAGAGTACTGGCTGTTAGTGCAGAGGACATAGATTGGTCCTCAGTGCCCACTTAATTGGTTCACAACAATCTGTAATTCCAATTCCAGGACACCTAATGCCCTTTTCTGACCTCCTATGGCACCATGTGTACATGTAATACAAAATAAACACTTTTTAAGGACAAGAACATAATTAAAGTATATTCAGTTAATCATGAAATGATGAGAAGAAAATTAAATATGTTATGATATTCAAGGGTGGAAAGATGACAACTGAAGTGTTCAGAACAAAGTAATTAAATGGTCCAGAAAGATTGCGGTGAGAATTGAGCAAAATCAAAGTTTGTATGTTTTATTTCTTCTGGAAGTCTGAAGGTTGTTAACCATTTTCAGTTGATGGAGAAATCCAGCTCATACAAGAGGAAGTACATTTGAGTGATTGTGAAGGTTGGAAAGATGTGTGAGGAGGGAAATGGACATGGAGCTTGACTGGCAAGCTTTTGTTTTAGTGAAGAGTAGAAGCAGAGACCGCATTAAGCGGTTGCTTTCAACATGCAGAGTAAACTAAAGTACAAGCCCATTTTCGAAAACTGAAGTGTCCTGATTAATGGGAGAGTAACAGGAAAGTCATTCCCAGTGACAACTGGAGAATAGAAAAGCACACAGAAGACTCTTCTTCCAGCCCAACAGGACAGCCATGTCTATAACCTAGGTCCTGGGGCATAACCTGTGCCCCACCAATCCCTATTGCTCACCCAGTTTCAGGCAAGCAAGGAAGACTGCCCACCAACACTCCCCATTAGACCTTGTAATCTACAAGTCCCACTTCCTGAAACCTACTTTTCACCCTCAGACTACCATGGATCCCTGAGACACAGAAACTGCCAGTTCTGATTGGACCAAGAGCAGCTCCCTGAGACACAGAATCAGAAAGATTCTTCTACAAATGGTGCTGGAATAAGATGTCAACGTGCAGAATATTGCAAATATATCCATATCTATTGCCATGCACAAAACTCAAATCCAAGTGAATCAAAGATCTCAACATAAATCTAGTTATACTGAACTTCATAGAAGAGAAAGTAGGAAGTATCCTTGAATGCATTGGCACAGGAGTCCACTTTCTGAATATAACATGAATAGCACAGATACTGAGAGCAACAATTAATAAATGGGACCTCCTGAAGCTGAGAAGCTTCTGTAAAGCAAAGGACACAATAAATAAGAGAAAATTACAGCCTACAGAATGGGAGATCTTCACCAACTCCACATCTGACAGAGGCGTATCTTTAAAATATATCAAGAACTCAAGAAACTAGACATCGAAATACCAAACAATTCATTTTTTAAAATGGGTTACAGAGTTAAACAAAGAATTCTCACAGAATATGCTCAAATGGCCAAAAGACATTTAAGGAATTACTCAGCATTATTAGTCACCAGGGAAATGCAAACCAAGATGACTCTGAGATACCATCTTACACTATTTAGAATGTCTAAGATCAAAAATGCTAATGAAGGTTTATGTTAGAGAAGATGTAGAGCAAGGAAAACATTCCTCCACAGTTAGTCGGAGTACAAACTTGTACAGTCACTTTGGAAATCAGTATGGTGACTTCTCAGAAAATTGAGAATAATTCTACCTCAAGACTCAAGGGATGCTCAATCATCCCACAAGGACACTTGTTTAACTATGTTCATAGCAGCATTATTCATAATAGACAGAACCCAGAAACCATCTAGATGCACGTCAACACAAGAATGGATACAGAAAATACGGCTCATAAATACAATGGATTATTATTCAGCTGTAAAAAACAATGACATAAAATTTTCAGTAAAATTGATGAAACTAGAAAATATCAGCCTGAGTAAGGTAACCCAGACCAAGAAGAATAAACCTGTTATGTATTCACTCTTAAGTAGATGTAAAGCAAAGGATAACCATACTACAACCCACAGCTCCAGAGGAGTTAGCTAATAAGAAGGACCCTAAAAAGGAAGCATGGATATCCCTGGGAAGGAGAAGTAGATGAGATCTCTTGAGTAAACTTGGGGTATATCAGGCAGTAGAAGGGAGGAGATGTCAGATGAGAACAAAAGGGAACAAGATGGTCCAGCTGGAACAGAGATAGAGTGGCAGAACTATGAAAGAAATATGTTAATAGAGATCATGGGTATAGAAAGAAACCTGGTGCTAGGAAAGTTCCCAGAAATACACAAGAATAATCTCAGCTTAGACTAGTGGAAAGGGTGCCTGAGCTGCCCTACCTAGAGGTGGAGGGTAAAGGGGGAGTATAATCATGATGGGGAACTATACAGAGACAACTGAACCAATCTAGAGAGAACTCATGAACTTTAGACTAATGGCTATAAAGTCTGCATAGGACTGAACTAGGCCCTCTGCATATGGAAGACAGTTGTGTAGCATAGTCTGCTTAAGAGACCCCTTACGTGTCCTGAGTGAGATCAGGATCTATCTCCATGCATAAGCTGGCTTTTTGGATTCCATTTACTATGGAGGGACACTTTGCACAGCCTTAATGCAGTGGGGGTGGGCTTGGATTTGCTTGAACTGAATGCACCAGGCTTTGCTGATTCCCCTAGGGAGTCCTTACCTTTTAGGAAAAGGTGATGGGGATAGGTGGGGCAGGGGATAAAGGGAGAGCAGGATGCAGGAGGAAAAGAGGATCTGTTGTTGGTATAAAAAAAATTTTAAAAACCTTCAAAAAATGGGGAAATCAAGATTATTTTCATCTAAATATTGTAAGACTAACAGAAGCAAACCCTAAGACCATGAACTTGAAAACTTTAGTGAGTAAAAAAAATACTGTTGAATTATACTGGGGAATGTGTAGGAAAGAACCAAATACGAGGCAAGTGATATTTGCAGTATTTCTACTTTCTCTATTTTTAATTTCCTCTACCTTTGTAGGATTCCTGGCCCGCCACATGATGAGTCCAACATGGCTCTAGATGAGATAAGAATTCCTGGCATATAGCAGCCACATAGTAAAGTCAACATGGCTCCTAAAGAACACCACAGATGGAGGGCACACCCCTAGTCATGGCTATGTATATCCATGTCCACCTGTTCTCTTAAAATAGGCCTGCCACGTGGAAGGTTCTCTTCTCTGACCCTGTACTTGCCTGGCAACTCTCTTGAATAAACTCTTATGTGGCCCTGGTAGTGTGTGTGTGTGTGTGTGTGTGTGTGTGTGTGTGTGTGTGTGTGTGCGTGCGTGCGTGTGTGTCTGTCTGTCTGTCTGTCTGTGTCTGTCTGTCTGTCTGATCTGATCTCATGTGCAAAACCAACAGTTACTATTACTATTTGTTCATAAACTCTATCAAGAGCAAAGAGACTATTTTGACTCTGAAAACATTCCTTATATTTGAAATGTCTGACTGGTTGTTATTATAGACATCAATTACAAATTTTAATAGACTCATTCTATACAGGCTCAGGAAAGTTAATGTTTCTAATGAATATTTTTATATCTACTACAAAAATACAGATTAAAAGTATTAATTCTGATATATCTTGTATATCAGAGAATATAAAATTGACTGAAAATACAAAATGCCACAGTGCATGGAATCTATGGCCATAAAAGTAATGTCCATGAATATGTATTCAGAAGGTAGTAAATAAAGCTATTCACACAAAAGAGCACATTTAAAACTGAGAAAAAGAAAGTACAACCATGTCTCATTAAGAACAATAGCCTCTTTTTTTTGTAATATAGAAACTCTAAATAGTATAAAATCACCACACAGTCAGCAAGTCTGAAAAGGCAGAGGACATGTTTGCATAATGATTCTAGTTGAATCCAACATCATAAACTATTTTCTCAATAGGCTGTGGTACAAAGAATGATTTCAAGAATAGCCTAGGCTATAGAGTAAGACCCTGTTTTTATAAACAAGCCTACACACAGGAGAGAGGGGAGGAGGGGGAAGGAAAAGAAACAGACAACAAAATAAAAATAGAAAAAATCATGAAGAGGTCTTGTTCTGTTACCTTTCCTTTCTGCTGATGAAAACAATGTAATGAAACCTGACAAGAAACAGAGTTTTACCACTTGAGTCAGAAAACTAGTGTGTAAGCCTCATGTTCACTGAGATAAGCATGCTCAGCAGGCCACTCATTCTTTACACTGAACTTCAGCAGAACAGTATGTAATCCATTTATTCTCTTTATCTCATGTTCCCCCAGAAGCATTCACCCCACTGGGTAGTTCTGAGAAAGAATACTAAATGTATCTAATCTAAAAGTCTTCCTTTCAAGTTTGAGCAAATAATATTGGACTGTTCTTTAAATGATTTTTTTCTCTTGAGATAAGTTTGTCTCTGTTTTGTTGCATATTTTTAAATTTCAAGCTGTAGTTCCAGCATGTAGGAGATTGGGGCAAAACAATGGCTGTGAGCTAAAGGCAACCTCTGATTTTATAGTGAACTTCGTGACATCCTGGGTACAGAGCTAGAACCTGTCTTCAAGCAAGCTTTTATATCAGATTTCTCTGTTACTTTTAAAAGTGAGCAATAACAGCATCCTTTCAGCATCAGAGAGGCATGCTGTAGCTTGTGTAGTGTCCTTATGAACCAGTCAGCCTCTCAGCTACACAGTATAATATTTAGCTTGGGTATTAAGAGGAAATTAATTACTGAGATGCAGACTACACACACTTGTTCCAGACACTGGGGCTCTGTCTTTCACTAGTTTGTAAAGTTTGCAGATGCCTCTTTTAGTTCTGTATTCCTGCACTGAGCATGCAAGGCAATGAACCTAGTACCAAGGCCTACATTGTGTCCATTATGCTATGGCCACCACTTCTGGTTAGTATTTGCATTCCACAATGACATATAATCTGATATGCCTTACACTCAGTTATGTGATGGCATTTTTCTTAAAATATCATCCTTGAAGTGCACTTGACAAGCAGAAGACACTAAATCTTTGGTTTTGAAACTGTCTTACTCTCACTCTCTTGATGATCCACAGCAAAGGGGATGTATACCATAGTCATCAGAGGAAAAAGGACATACACCCTAATTATCAGAGGCATAAGAGACGTATACATTGATCATCAAAGACAAGGGGATGTGTACCATAATCACCAAAGGCAGAAGGAATAGCTGTTCTTCAAACAAAAGCTGAGATTGGAGTTGATCAGTCTTATTTCTTCACATACTAAAAGATTTTAGGCAATCTAGGACTCTCCACAAAAGCTTAGCTTTTCAGATGATTGCTTTTCAGTGAAATTCTTTTAAAATAATTTTGTCTTAATATAGTACTGTTACATCTCCCTTTTTATTCATAAACAAATGCAAAAGGAGTTCTTGCTTCTAGATGTACTCAGCCAAAATAAACAGACTACTACATATTTCAAAATATTGGGTACATTACTTTTGACTACAAGAGTGTGAGATTAAGGTATATTTGGACCTTGGAATATGTTACCAACTAATTTATAATGTTTTCACTAACTTTCTGTTATTAAAACATTCAGACAAGCAAAGCTCATACCTTATCATTGTTCCATTAAGGCCCTCAGAGAGTAAGGCTCATCCTTTGTCATTGTTCCAATAAGCATACATTACCTTTTAGACATGGTGCCTACATTATAGTACATGGCTCTTCCTTTGAAATGTATCAGCCTAGGAAGAACCATCCAGCAACTGAATAATATATTAAAATTAAAATATAAATTAATGGTAAGAAAATTGTTATATCTATCTTCTAATTTTCCCCTTTTCTTTTATTGTCTATGTCACATGATATATATTTCAGAAGCATCACAAACATCTACATTTCTTTTCTTTTCAAATAATTTTCACCCCAATTAAATTCTCATAGCCTACACTAGGAGTAAGTTCAAATCTTTACCTTTCTTTTTTTTATAGAGATGCACATTTTTTATTTTATTTCTGAAGCTTTCAGTAAATACATGTACAATGGGCAAACACATTATGGTTTATGGACACATCAAAGCAGCATGTTAGCTCTGGTATCATTTGTGGAAATAAAGATAAGTCCTTGTCTTTCTTTTATGAAGAATTGTTCATAAATGGTTACAAAAATTGCTGCTTAAAGCACATTGGTTGGGTGTATTGGTACATAGCCTTAATCCCAGCATTTGGAAACAGAAAGCTAGAAGGATTGCAAGCTGAAGGCCAGCCTTAACTATTTATAAGAAGACTCTGTTGCAAAAGCAAATGAACAAAGCCAAGATGATACCATTTTTGTGTATCAAGACTTGAGAGAACATCATAGAATAGTTTTGGATCAGGAATACTCATGAAATTACAGCTACAGTTGGAGCCCATGATCCAGTCTCTTAAAGACTTAGAAATAACTTGAAGATCTAGTTCTAAAATTATTCACATTGTTAGTAGTGAAGAATCCTCAACTCTACAGGTCTCAGTTGTTAATCATGCCATCCCTGAAGTGCAGTAGAAGAAAAGATGGGTTGTTCCCATTACCCTCAAAGCGAACATAGAGAACAACTTCTCTTCACCAGTTTGTTGTATTGACAGTTTGATGCTGGAAAGGCAGCTTAGCAGTTGGAAGCAGTGACTGCTCTTGCACAGATCATAGGTCTGGTTTCCACAACCCACATAGCAGCTTCCTAACTGCTATAATTCTAGTTTTAAAGGATAAAATTTTTTTTCCCTGGCATCTACAGGCACTTCATGCATGCAATGCACATACATACATGAAGGCAAAATATCCATAAGCACACACACACACACACACACACACACACACACACACACACACACACACGTATATATGTAAAGAACATCTTACTGCCTCTCCTAACCTACACATGCTTCCAGCTCTTTTATTTCAGCTGTTGCCATGGTCACTAGCTTCATAGAAATTGAATCTGACAGTCTCTCATTTAGCTACACCAGTTACACTTTCACCTTTCCTAACCAAGGACAACTTGAGGATATAGTTTGACCATTCACAACCTGGAAATATTAGGGAGCCAATGCCCTGATGGCAACTACTGGACAGGAGTCACAGCAATTGTCATATTCCCATTGCTTCTGTTCAGTGGACAGAAAGTACTGTCAAACAGCCATCATGACTGCACAGATCAAGGATTGCATCTGGGTTGCCACCAGTTATGAAAACCTGGAGAATGGGCTGCTCGTTGCACATTGGGCTTTTCTGAATTCTGTTCTTTCATTCTGTCTATTCTGCTTTTTCTCCTCTATCCTTAGATTATCTCAGGAAATAAGCCTTCTTTCTAGGAGCAGTGACCCCAGCCTCTCCTTTAAGGAAATCCTTTGTAACAAGCTCTCTCATGATCAGCATTCTCTTGCCTGCTGCTGTAGGGATTTTTGATTTGCTCATACACTGGCTTCATGCATGGAGTTTTTTAAAGTGCACATTTTTTAAAGTGCACATTTTTTAAAGTGTCTGTTTCTAGGCTTGCTGCCTATCAGTTTTCCACATTGTAGGATTTCAAGATTCTCTTGAATGATATTCTTCAAATTATTTAAATCAAAGGTACAATAGACACATTGCTTGCAATACTAAGACAGTAACATTCTAATGATGTGGTAGAACACAAATTTCTGATCTACGAAAAAATGTCTACTTGCCATCTGTAAGCACAACCAGAAAAAATGAATATTTTAGACTGTTCTGAGGGCTGTGAAATGCAGAGGACAAAATGTAAAAGGGACCACATTACAATTCCCAGCATCCAAACTAAGAGAGCATGTGAGGTTTCACATGCAAAGACAGGAAAGGATGAACCTATAAGATTATTCTTGGTCTATTTGGTTCCTCAGGAGACTGATCATGTCTAAATCCAGTTGATACAAAAGGATCTTCTTGCTCAAATGGCTTTTTCAAATACTAGCAATTTTCAGAAAACTTCTCTAGTCATTTCCTCAAATGAGAACTCCCCAACGATCTTTCTGTGACTAGGCTTCATAAATCTTTGTATGATGGCCTATTTACCTTACCAGTATGTGTTTATGTTTTGTTCATACCCATGTGATCCAAGAGCTCAGTTTTTGTAACTCAACAATATCTTATCATATATATGTAGCTTATTCATTTCAGTTTTTAGAGAGCAATGGCTGGTTCTGTACATCTTTTGGTGACTGTCAATTAAACTGCTATAGAAGTTTGTGTATAAGCTTTTGTATAGGCTTATGCTTTAAGCCACTTGATAAATACTCAGAACTATACAGATTATAATTATTGTTAGCCTTATAAGGAACAGTCTTTTGATTTTTCTATACCACCTTTTCACTATGAATAAAAACTAATTCCTATGGCGTCTCCTCTACAGCATTTAAAATAATCATTTTGGAAATGTACAGAGCATGATAAATAGATTTAATTTAATTTGGATTGCTTTGGCTGTATTAATATTAGTTTGAGTTTAATTAAAGGTACTTAGCATATTTTATATACTTATTTGCTATCTATGAAAAATAAAGTGTTGATGTATTATGAATAGTTTTATACCAATTTGACACAAGCTAAAGTCAGTCATCTGAGAAGAGGGGACCACAACTCAAGAAATATCTTTGTAAGATCATTTTATAAGTAAGCTTGCAAGGCATTTTCTTAATTGACAAGAAGAGCCCAGACCACTGTGGTTGGGAACATCCTTTGGCTGGTGATCCTGGGTTCTAAAAAACAAAATCTACCTGAGCAAGTCTTGAGAAGCAAGCTGGTAAGCAGCATTCCTCCATGGCCTCTGCCTCAGCTACTGCCTCTCAGTCCCTATCCTGTCTGAGCTCCTGCCCTGACTTTGTTAGACGGTCAACAGGGATTTGGAAGTATGAGGCAAATAAAGCCTTTCCTCCTCAACTTGCTCTTTGGTCATAGTGTTTTGTAGCATCCAGAGAAACCATAGGAGATGTATCTGTTCAGGGATTTTTTTTAAAATTACAAATTAATAAATTTATTTTTTCAGCTTAAGAGTTCTTTGAATGCTTAGTTATATTTTCTTTGTCAAATATTTTGTGTGGTGTTAAATTTTTCTTGCTCTCTGTGATTAGTTTTTTATTCCTTTGATAATATCTTTCACAGATAGTGGAAAAAATTAATTAACAAAATTTTTTAGTTTTGAATCTGAAACATAATCACCAAAGTCAAAATCACACCAGTTTTCTCAAGCAAGTGTCTTCTGAAATAATATTAACATTTTAATTTCCATGTAGAATGTTTATTTTTATGACAGTCATACATTAGTTTGATGGGATGCTTTCTTCATAGCTTTTCTTTGCATTTCCAGCTTCTTAGGCCCACAGAGTCAACTGGAAGGAACTGATCTATTCTCTGTCTGTCTAGACTCAGTTGATCAGGGCAAGACTAAAACTGCTATTTCCACATTTTCAGTGCATCTGGTAACGTCTACATTCAAGCCTCATCTTGGGAATGTTGGACACTGGAGTTCCCCTGTCATGTACCGCTCATGCCTCAGGGAATATTTATTCCTGGATCCCTGGAGAAATTCAAGAATCCTGTGATCTTACATTGACTTTTGAAATAATATCTTGATGCAGGGTAGAGACAAGGATGGGTCCAAGATGGGGTGTGCTGGACATGGCCACTCTCAACCCTTTAATAATCTTCAGATTTGGAACTTAATAATATACTTTGGTATGGGGCTAAATTTCTTGCCTTTAAAAATTAAGTTGGCTTTATCTTATAAAGTGCAGTTGATTTGTTCTTGTGCAAATTTTGCATTCACAGCTGATATTAGGAGGACAAAATGATAGAAAGTTCCTTGGCAACCACAGCATGCTTATCAGAGATACAGGTGGGTGGGCATAGCTGACATTTTAAAATCAGATTTATCATACAGGCAATTTTAAGGTTGAAATACTCTCCCTTGGGTTGAAATTTGAAATTGTTAATTAAAACGTCATTTATCTAAATTGCTTTAAGTTTCTCACCGTTCTAAAATGTGAACATCTGCAAATGATACTGACATTCTAATTTCTGGGCTGCATAGGAATTTGTAATAAAGGTGTATTGTTTGCTGTGCCCTTGGCCCATATTTTCATAGGTGTAAGTAACTGTATAATGTAGTCTAAAAAAAAGCCCACACTTCCAACTCAGAAAATGAATGAATATTTGTTGCAATTTAATATCAAAATATTGAAAAAATCCTTATTCTGAATTATTTACTGTGATATCTGAAAGCAGGAGGATGTCATGATGAATGAAAGTGTTGATTCTGGGTTATAAGGATCATTGATCTTTGGTTGGCCTTGCCATTGATATCTTGGAAGAGGAGATTCATATATCATCTCAGAAGTATTTTCCAACCATATAGTGTCTTTGATAAGCTTTTGGTGTCATATCCTTTGTCATATCATTTACCAGGTCTGTTTGATCTAAGTGAATTCTGTCTATGCAAAGACATTTCAGTCTTTCCTGTGACATATCAGTTATTTTGTTTATCTATTTTGCTTTTCTTTAACTGTCAGAGGGAAGAAAAAAATATACGCTTTGATCTAAAAGATGTAAACAAAGGCTAAGTAGTACTGGCAAACATACTAGGCACAAACATATCTTTAATTGAATTTAAGACACATTCAACAAGATTGATTCCATGCCTGTACTGGAAACTTATCCAAATACCCAGAGCTAGTGAAGTCACAGATCTTAGAGGAAAACCTATATCTGCCATTTTACTAAACCAACATAATCTCTAAATATTTGTTTTTCTATCCATACATAAATGTAATTCTCACCTGGTAGCAAGAAAATATTATTTTACAAAGATAGATTAAAGCAAACCACAACTGATCAAAATGCTTAGCTGCAGAGCCCAGTACCAGTGGATAAATCTACAATATAACCCCTGCTCATAAGCCTCAGGAACCATTGCAGACCAGGGAGTGGAAAGACTGAAATAACCAAAGGAACAGGCAGTTTTTTGTGAGATTGCTTTCCCCATGAGTGTCAAAAGCTATACTCATAAAGTCTTACTAAGATGATTGCCTGAACCTGAGCTAAATGTGGAAAACATTAAAATGTCAGTATGCTAATATGGATCAGAAAAATCATATTTCAATCACACATACACAAAGCAAATAAACAATAATAAGGCAAACCAAGTAAAACAATAATAACAAGATATCCTAGGGAATGCTGACACTGGGAGAAATAGTCTTCCCTAGGGAAAACAGATTAATTGGCCATCCAATGCTAAATTTTCAGCCCTGAAATTATACATAGAAGTCACATTATATAGAACAGACACAAAAAAATACCTCAAGTTCCAGAAGAAGATTTCTAGGTCCTACTATTTAGAAGGACTAGTGACAATATGGTAGGTCCAAGCAAACAGACAAATAAATTTAAAAGAAAATAACTGAAGACTTAAAGAAGAAAGAAAAGTAGATGAAATGGTGACATTATCAGATCATAAAAACGGAAACCCTTCCCAATAAATAATTTTAAATACAAATGTTCTAAACATACCACATGAAGATGCATAGAAGCTGACTGGATTAAAACTCAATGTCCAACTTTCTCTTGCTTTGAAAAATTAAAAAAAAACAAAAACAAAAAACAACATTTATGCCCAAATCAACCACTAACCTGGAGTCAAAGGATAGAGACAGTCTTATAATGATCAGTGAGTTAACAAAGTAACCAAGAAGAAAAATTAACAGATTCTTAGCTCAGACAACTCTAGAAGAAAAAAATTTCAGTATGAATACAAACACTAACAATTAGAGAGGGTTCATTGGGCTGGGGAAATTGCTCAGTAGGTGTATTGCTTACTGTACATTCTTTAAGTCCAGAGTTTGGACACCAAGAACCCATGTAAAAATTTGACATGTTGATATGCATTTGTAAACCTAGTTCTGGTTGAACAGAGACATGTGAATCCTGAAGACATACTGCTTCTCTTTTCTAGCTACGTATTATAAGAATTAGGTTTAGCAAGACTCTGGCATAAATATATAAGATGGAGAGACATAGAGACAGTTCTCTATCTCTGACTTCTAACCTCCACACACCCATCCATAGATGCACACACACACACACACACACACACACACACACACACACACACACACACAGAATACATACCTGCAAACACACAAGTAAGAACTATTCCTAATGATCCATAAAAACATCTAAAATCCTAAAAAAGCAAGAGCAAGGCAAATGGGACCTCAGTAGATGCCAAGGAAAAATGAAATTAGAAATTAGTAAATTTGGAGCTAAAACAACTTGATACAGATTCAATAAAAATGTTGCTTTTTTTGAAGAAATAAATGAGATTTTAAAATTCTAAGTAAAACTCCCAAATGAAAGAGAAGTTCCAAATAATAAATCTTGAAGTGAAAAGGAAATTCACAACAAAATACAGTGAAATCCAAACAATCTGTTATACTCAAAGCTCAACGGCCAGAGAGACCACCAGAGACAGGGATGCCCAGAATGCAACAGCAAGGTTTATTGGTTGCAAAATATCAACCAGGCAGGGAGCTTACTTCAAGCTTCTATGATGATAACAGAGCAACAGGTAGCTACTGTCCTTGGTTACAAGGAGTCTTTTCTAGCAAAAGCTACAACAAAGTTGGTTGCTTGGGCCCATAGTACTGCCATGCTACTGACTGGTTTGTGCTTAGGGTTTTTCTGCCCCAGAGTATCTTTAGACCCCACCTGGATCATACATGGAGTAGATGGATTTTTCCAGAACTGGGCAGGCAAGACTACTTCTCTCCCAGAACTGGACAGGTAGGGAGCAATTCTTCTCTCAGAAATGAGCAGGCCCCCTGCTAGGTCTATTTTTTTAGGACATATTCTTTTCCCAGGAATGGTCAGGCATAACTAGTCTTCTCCCAGAACTGTTTACTGCCCGCTCCCAGGAATATGAAACTAAACCTTATTTTACCTTTTAATGAAATAGCAACTAAAATGCAAAATGGGGTTTCTTGAGCTAAGTTTTCTCTCTTCACAATCATTAAGGAATATATTGAAAACTTACATTTCATAAAACTAAAAAAGCTAGAGAAACTGATACAATCTCCAAACACATGCTACATACCAAATTAACTCATGTTTATGTGGACAGTTTAAAACCCATAAGAAGCAATGATTGAAACAGTAATTTAAGGTATTATCACAAAGAAAAGTCAGGACCTTACAGACCCAGTGATAAATTCTACCAATTTTTTAATGAAGAGCTAACACTAAATAGTACACATCAAACCATTGTGCAAAATTCAGAGAGGAAATACAACTAAACTCATGCCACAAAACTAATAACTACTCTGAGATCAAAACTAATTAAGGGCCCAAAAAGGACAAATTTCCATGATGAATATAGACACAACATATATCCCAAATGTGCAAATACAAAAGAAAAGGAAAAATAGAGAAAAGTGGAAGCCTAATTTTAAAATCACATTAAGATTATATATCACATCAACTTGTTCAGCAAACCCAAATAAATAAAAGCAACACCACTATGGTGCTAATTATTACTATGGTGCTAATTAGCAACTCGAAAGAATCTAGAATTTTTAATAAAATTGAATTTGGCATGTCTATGGCAGATGTTTTTGATTTAATTTATCGATTTGGGAAGATACATCTTGATGATGGATGGGATAATTTCTTTAACAGGGAACCCTGAAATGTATGTGACAGGTAAAATAGGAGCTGAACTCTAGGAATTTTCCATTGCTGTCAGGTTTTGTACTAAAGATGTAAGGACCTGCTTTAAGCTCCTACTGACTCTTTGCCAAGATGGACTCTGTCTTAAACCAAGAGACAAAATAAATAATAGTTCCTTTAACTTTTATCAGGTATTCTGGTATAGCAACCATAAATAGAAGTAAAAGAACAATATATAAATACACATAAAATAGAAATTATATGATCTTTTCACTAAATACGCAAAATAGACTTGACAAAAATGAACATTACATCATTATAAAATTATTAAGAACTAAAAATATAAAGAACATATTTAACATACTTAAGGTTAATGTGTCAAACCTGTGATTAATAATATAGTAAATATAAAATAGGTAGCATTTCCTTATAAAGAGGTAGTGAGACAAGTATGGTCATGCTTTCCTCTCTTATTAAATGTAGTTCTTGAAATTTTATTTAGAGCAGTAAGACAAGGATAAGAAATTTAAAAAGATATAAACAGGTAAGAGCGATATCAAGTTATCATTATTTGCAAAAATGCTGTTCTAATCTTAACAGACTCCAAAGATTCTACTTGAAAACTGATATATGTATATGATACACATTAAAGAAAAAAAAGAAAACCTCTTCTAACCTACTAGCAAAACTGAATTTCTTATGTAGATAAATGAAATTAGATCTTTATTACTCATTCTATATAAAATTCAAAAAAGATCAAAAATCCAATTTTCTGAAATAAACTTTCTAGAAAAGAATATAAAGGAGGTATTTCAATATATAGCATAAAAAACCTCCTCAAAATGGTTCCTGTAATACAGAAAATAATCTCCCAATAGAAAAATAGAACCATATTAGTTTATTAAATTCAAAAGCTTGAAAAAGCAAAGGGACCACATATAAAGTAGGAACCATCTTTGTCAACTATACTTTAGAAGGTTGATAAGTATCTGGAATACAAAAGAACTACCAAAATTAAACACCAAACCCCACACATTTCTAATCAACAAATGGATTAGTGATCTAAACAGTTTCCTTATGAAGAAACACAAGGATTCAATGACTGAAAAATTGTTGAACAACCTCACCCCTCATGGAAATACTGATATAATACTGATGTAAATTAAAGTTAGTGAGAGAATGTTTAACATTGGAGACAATAACAATAAATAACAAACAGTGCCCAAAATGAAGGGAATAATATTTTACATGCTGCTGGTGGGAATGTAAACTAATTTTTTTTTTAACTGGCACAGTGGCTACACTTCAATCTACTTCTTTCAGCATGTGATTGCAACTCTGCAGCTACGAGTTTGCTTTTTTAGCAGTGGCTTGGCTGCTCAGGCTGTAGCCTGGCAAAAATTCTACACCTACAGGTCCCAGCACTGTCCTTGTCATTAAATATAGCTTTAACTAAACCTGTATTGTTCTAATTATGAACAGGACTCCAGGTTCAAAAGCTGGGGTGAAAGACTGTCTCCTTGTTCTGCCCAAGGAAAACCAGTGTTTTTACCAAACCAGAAAATGCTGTGTGCCAATGCAAACCCCACCCTGCTACATCCTGTGACTCTCTGTCTCTCCCAGATGTCCTCTGAGGCTCTATGATTCCTTTCTGCCTAGTTGCTACAGCAGCCTGCTGACCCAAGTTTATTTATTTTTAATTAAAGGAAATGCAAACTTGGGGTTTACAGTGTAATCGAATATCCCCCAACACTAGTTAGTATACTTGCCATAAAAATCACTGTGCAAGCTCCACAAAGAATTAAAAATAGAATTGTATTATTACCCAAATATACTCCTTTGGCATACCTAAACAACTTTATGTTCTATCACAGAGATAATATCAATTCTGAATTTACTGCTGTACTATTTGCAATAGCTAAGATATGGAACAACTCTAGTTACTAACCACCAGATGACTATAAATAAAATGTGGTATATATGCACAATGAATGAAAGACTAAAATCATGACATTCACTGTATTAAGTAAAATATTGTAGGCTCAGACTAACACAACAACTTTTTTTCTCTCAGGCAGATCCTAGATTTAATTTATCAGGTGCATGTGTATTGTGTATGTGGTAGGTCATAAATCTAGAACGAATGCTCAATAGAGAGAAGAGTTCTTAAAATGGGTAGAAAGAAAAAGAGGGTTGAAATAGTCTTTTTTAGACTACCAGTCCCCATGTCATGATACAGATATTTATTAATAATGAAAGCTTAGTCTATGGCTTATGCTTGTCCCACAAGCTCTTCTACCTTAAGTCAACCCACTTATATCAATATGCATTTTTCCTCATGACTTTTTACCTCTCTTCCATGTTTCACACCTCTGTGTCCTCTGAAGTCTCTCCCATGCCTAGATTATCTTCTCTTCTCCCTCTGCCAGGAAGTTCCACCTATTTTTGTCTAGCTACTAAACATTTAGCTATTTATTAAGGCAATCAGAAGGTTCCTTGTCAAAGACATATCTTCACAGTGTATAAAAATATTATTTAACCACATTTCCCACTTTTTATTTAAATAAAAATAAAAGCTTTTAGCTCTGACATAATAAAACTATAAACAATAAGAACAATTATTAGGTAAGAATTATGGGAAGTACATTGTTCAGTCCATTTGTATTTTGTCCAATTCAGAAAAACTATTGTCTGCCCTATCCTAGTGAGACCAAAGTTCTGTACCTAATTCTATTTCTATCCTAAACTGTATTACCAACCAAAAATTAATATTTTTAGACCTCAAAACATTTTCTTAGATAAATAACTTATGCTTTTATGTCTTTCAAGCATATACACTTTACACCTCTTTTATTTCTTCTCTGAATTTGGTAGCAAGAAAAACTGCAACTATAACTATGTAGTTGTCAACTCTATAAGAGATCTGTGAAGTACATAATATTACCTGATTTTCAAACCTATAGAAATGGCAGAACTGGTTTTCTTAACAGTCACCCAAGGTTCCTCTGAAACACTGGGTCGTCCATCTTTAGTCTACAGGTCTCAAATACCTGACAGACCTTTCTGTGAAGCAGAAATTTTGAGGGACTATCATATCTTGCTTGGCAAAGTTATGCAGGGACTTTCTCTCATGTGCTGTTTAGCATTTGGTCATCAAACTTTCAGCAGTTGAGGCAGGGGCAGTTTCTTGCCCAGTGGCTAAATTTTGCCAGAAAAAAAGCAAACTCCATACAGAGAATTTTCAATGCCCATCATCTTTTCTGAAGTAGATTGATTCTGCCAGGAGCAAACATGTCTCATCATAAAAAGCCTTATCTTTTTTAAGCATTTTAAATGCCATAATTTGTAGATCTCTGAAGTGTTTGAAGATCTTCTGTCTATCTAATATATATCTTTGTTTACCTTGAAAACAAACTTCACATTGCCACAAATTTGGTTGTTATAAATGACTAACTACTAGCCATCATTTCTTAATTATATTAAACAGTTTTTTACATTTTAAGATGAGCTACATATGTACAATATTTTAAAATAGAGTAGAAATATATACCTTAAATAATAACAAATTTTTGTTAATATACAATAATTCATACCAATGAAAAATATAAGACTAGTTGTTTTTTTTTTTTTTTTTTTTTTTAAATTTTTTTTTTGATTTATTTATTTATTATGCATACAGTTTTACAGAAGAGGGCGCCAGACCTCATCATAGATGGTTGTGAGCCACCATGTGGTTTTGCTGGGAATTGAACTCAGGACCTCTGGAAGAACAGTCAGTGCTCTTAACCTCTGAGCCATCTCTCCAGCCCCGTCTAG